>CAUYLG010004865.1:0-58209 GCA_963573385.1 Cacajao melanocephalus | reverse complement strand
ACATGCGGTGTTTGATTTTCTGTTCTTGTGTAAATTTGCTGATAACGATGGTTTCTAGGTTCATCCATGTCCCTACAAAGGACAGGAACTCATCATTTTTTATGGCTGCATAGTATTCCATGGTGTATATGTGCCACATTTTCTTTGTCCAGTCTATCATTGCTGGGATTGCTGGGTCAAATGGAATTTCTATTTCTAGGTCCTTGAGGAATCACCACACTGTCTTCCACAATGGTTGAGCTAATTTACAGTCTCAACGGTGTAAAAGTGTTTCTATTTTTCCACATCCTCTCCAGCATCTGTTGGCTCCAGATTTTTTAATGATTGCCATTCTAACTGGCATGAGATGGTGTCTCAATGTGGTTTTGATTTGCATTTCTCCAATGACCAGTGATGATGAGCATTTTTTCATATGTTTGTTGGCCTCATAGATGTCTTCTTTTGTAAAGTGTCTGTCCATATCCTTTGCCCACTTTTTAATGGGTTTGTTTTTTTCTTATAAATCTTGTTTTAGTTCTTTGTATTAGCCATTTGTCAGATAGGTAGATTGCAAAATTTTTTCCCATTCTGTTGGTTGCCGGTTCACTCTAATGATTGTTTATTTTGCTGTACAGAAGCTCTGGAGTTTAATTAGTTCCCATTTGTCTATTTTGGCTGTTGTTGCCGTTGGTTTTGGTGTTTTAGCCATGAAGTCCTTGACTATGCCTATGTCCTGAATGGTTTTGCCTAGGTTTTCTTCTAGGGTTTTCATGGTATTAGGTCTTATGTTTAGATCTTTAATCCGTTTGGAGTTAATTTGAGTGTATAGTGATAAGAAGGTCTCCAATTTCTGCTTTCTGCACATGGCTAGCCAGTTTTTCCAACACCATTTATTAAACAGGGAATCCTTTCCCCATTGCTTGTTTCTGTCAGGTTTGTCAAAGATCAGATGAGTAGATTTTTCCATTTTTCTTATTCTGCAGTGGCTCACATCATTCCTTGTCAATGTTTCTTCATATAATCTCTCATCCACATGTACCCAGTAATGGGATTGCTGGGTCAAATGATTTTTCTATTTCTAGAGCCTTGAGGTATTGCCACACTGTCTTACACAATGGTTGAACTAATTTACTCCCCCACCAACAGTGTAAAAGCGTTTCTGTTTCTCCACATCCTCTCCAGCATCTGTTGTCTCCTGATTTTTTAATGATCACCATTTTAACTGGCATGAGATGGTATCTCAATGTGGTTTAGATTTGCATTTCTCTAATGACCAATGATGATGAGCTTTTTTTCATGTGTTTGTTGGCTGGTTTAAACTCTTTAGCAAGAGCTCTTTATAGAAAAATTGGGTGGTCAACCACTTTTTGAAAAATAGACCACAAATATTATTTTTAATAAGTCATCTATCTAGGTTGCTTTACTTTCCAAAGAGAAATATTTGCAGTCTCTTATTACAATGTTTTAGGCAGTTACTTGCATTGTGAGGCAAGTAGGGGAAATGGCTTTAAATTCTCTTCATCATCAAACCATAGAGACAGGAATCAGAATAGATATTTCTGTGAAATGGGGATACAATGGAAGCACTGATTGGAAAAGGGAATATAGGAACTATCTGAGGTTATGAAAATGTTCTATATCTTGATTTGAGTGGATTTTTGAGATCTATAAATATATGTAAAAAGAACCAAGTTGCATACTTAAAGTTTGTACACATTACTCTACATAAATTCAACTTGTATAAAAGTAAAATAAATAGGTCGGGCACTGTGGCTCACACCTGTAATCCCAGCACTTTGTGAGGCCGAGGTGGGCGAATTACAAGGTCAAGAGATTGAGACCATTCTGGTCAACATGGCGAAAACCCGTCTCTACTTAAAAAAAAAAAAATACAACAATTAGCTGGGCGTGGTGGTGCATGCCTGTAATCCAGCTATTAGGGAGGCTGAGGCAGGAGAATCACTTGAACCCAAGAGGCAGAGGTTGCAGTGAGCCAAGATCGCACTACTGTACTCCAGCCTGGCAAAAGAATGAGACTCTGTTTTAAAAAAAAAAGTAAAATAAAAATATTAAACATTAAGAATTATTTTAAGAATACCCAAAACAATTTAGGTGATGCAGTTTTTTCCTTGGTTTAGAAATTCATCACGGAGGAGTGTCCAGGCAGGCTGTAAGACACAGACACCTAGGGACACACATGGAATCTGAATACATGGCCTCCCACACTCAATTCCACAGGTAGATGACAAAATATTGAGACACTAAAAGAGATAGACAAGGCAAAAGAAACTCTGCAAGGAAAAGCAGAAAAAGTTAGGACTTTAAGGTGTTCTGCTAGAATTCCACATTCTAGTACTCAATCTTCTCTTTTTCCAACTCCCTGAACCTAGTGATCTTATAGGTACAATAAATACTATTAACTAATGTCATGCTGAGGCAGAAATAAACTAAACCCTCCTCGAAACTAGAATCTCAATTCTCAGTTTGAGCAAAAGTATAAAGAATGGCCTTAACTCTTATTTAAGATTTTGGAAGAGAAAACTAGAAAGGAAAGTGTTTGATAGCCAAATCATATCAAGCAATGGCCTGCCTTGTCTCTTTCCTAGGACAAAAAGAATAAAATACAGTATAAAGAAAAGAAAAAAAAAAGATTCACATCATAAAATGCTATTTTAGTTACAGATGTATATCTTATGCCAAAGGAATTCCAAAGCCGAAGCTGTTCTAAACTATTTTAGTCAGATCTCCAGGCAAATATAGTCAGTTTCATCTTCAAATAAAAGGAATAAACATAATACAAAATAATATTAATTAAAACACTTATTTTCAAGTTAATTAAGCTATATAAACCAGATGCACAGCTTGATGCATATTATATATGTAATTTGTTTCTCATTTTGAGGTTCAAAAGCTCGATAATATTCTTTATATTTTTCTAAGCTTTCCCTATGCTCTCTGCAGGGCATGAGAAGTTACAAATAAAAATGAAAATAATTTAAACTCATAACTAATTGAATGTCTTTTGTAAAGTTTAAAATGCTTGGATGTTAAATTTTATGACTGCTATTAAAAATAACTTACACAAGTGCATTGTGAAAATGTTATTGCAATTCCATATTTGTTTCAATCAAAATTATTATCCATATATTTTACACTATTGCTAAACATTTCTGTATACTTACTAAAAATAAAATAACCTATAGTCATACATAGAAATTTACTCATAGAATGAGCATAAACCGTACTCATACAACTTTAAGTTTTTAATATCTATATTTATTAACATTATTCTGAATACACAGAATGTTTATGAAGCAGAACAGTTTATTTTTCCTTATTGGAAAAAACAATACCTTCATGGCTTCCCGTGTCCCAGTTCTTACCTCTGGAGTGACATGGTAAAATCCAGATAGCACCTTATACTTTTAGGATCTATGTCATAGTCAACAGACAAAGTAATTTTTGTCTGTATATATAGGAGAAAGAGATAACTTTACCTTCTTATCCGAGAAAATTTGCTTGAACTATAATGGGAAAAATTCTTACTTTCCTATTCTCTTTGGTACATAAATAAATCTCCCCAAAGAAAAGATAAAACCAGAGTTGCCAACTTTGTCACCCAAGAATATATCCACAGGATCTCATCCTTCCTTGTAATAGAAATGCATATCTCAGGAGGGTTAGAGACCTCTGGGGTTCTCTCTTTCCTCAGTCTTAAATGACCTTTCAAGACTTGTTTTTCTGTGAAGTTTTCAAGTTTCAGTAAGAATTACTCAGAAAGCCCTAAATGCAGAAACATATAAATATTTTCTCATTTCCAAGTTAAAGCATTGCAAAAACAAAAACAAAGAATACTCACTCTTTCATATAGCTAAGCAGCTATGGCCCATTTCATACACGTCCTCAGGTAAGATGACTTGACAGCACCATTTGTCAATCGTTGTTCATTCTAACATTACCTGGAAATTGAGGTGACATTCTGTGTTAGCTAATTGGCTTTATCTGGATGAAAAACAAACTTCTCGTATCTTTATGATAGAAAGCAGTTTTCAAACTTAGAGCAAAAGGCCTATAAAAGTTAGACTCCAACTATATTGGAGAAAGTAAAATGTAGTGGAGCTATCTCCCTTGATGATTACAATTCAAAGATCTCTCCTAGGTCCTTGAGAAAGATATTTCCAAGTTGTAAAATTTACAACAGGCCAATCTAGATTTTAGAAACATTTACATGTTTCAAAAAGGGGAAGAAGTATTTAGAATTTTAAGTTTTCTAGAGTACATGTTCGACAGAAAAGGTGGGAGAGGGATTTTTTATTTTCAACAAGGTTAATTTAGCCTCTTAATCCAATATTTGTCCCTACAATAAATAATAAGGTCTTAAATTTAAATCAACTGCAACAATTAAATGTGCTACACTCTTTCAATTAAAAAAAATTCAATAGTGTTTACTGCAAAGCTCAAAGGTCATTCTGAGGGCTATAACTTAATCTTTTTAAACATTTTACTTTATTATTATTTTTACTTATTTATTTATTTATTTTGAGACAGTCTTGCTCTGTCTCCCACGGTGGAGTGCAGTGGCATGATCTCGGCTCACTGCAATCTCCACCTCCCAGGTTCAAGAGATTCCTGTGCCTCAGCTTCCCAAGTAGCTGTGATTACAGATGTGCAACACCACACCCAGCTAATTTTTGTATTTTTAGTAGAGACGGCGTTTCACCATGTTGGTGAAGCTGCTTACAAACTCCTGGCCTCATGTGACCCAACTGCCTCAGTCTTCCAAAGTGTTGGAATTGCAGGTGCAAGCCACCATGCTTAGCCTTATTTTATTTTTAATTGACAAATATTTTTATATATGTATGTGAGTACAGTGTTATGATGTATGTATAGACTGTGGAATGATTACATCAGGCTAATTAGCATATCTGTCACCTCATATACATAGCATTTCTTTGTGATGCGAACATTTACTATTAACTTTTTTAGTGATTTTGAAATATAAAAACTCATTTGGATAATTGGTCTTGGAGAAGCCAGGAAAATCCATTAGCAAATTGTAAAATCATTTGTTAAAATGCTACCTATATTAAATCTGGAACTTGCGTGAAGGGTCTTGGAAAAGAAACACAGTAATAGACTCAGCCTACCATTGTAGAGAGGTACTGAAACCTCAGAGTTTGATAGGCAGTAATTTATCATAGTCATAATGAGACAATATTTTAACTATGAATTTAATTAACTAGAGAAATAGTTTGTGAATAAAATATATTAGAGACAAACTTTATGATTATATTACAAATTTAAGGGATGTGGTCCTCAAGGTGGTGAAAAAAGTAGAAACTATAAACAATAATAGCCTTCACCACTGTAAACAATGCTTTGGAATCATAAACTAAATTTTTGACCATCAAAAAAAAAAAAAGGAAATGGAAGGGATAAATTCTTTCTTTCAGAAAAAGAACAAAACATTAGTTACTCCAGGAAGTGGAAAAGTTTTAGTAATTTTTCTCATTGAGGATAAAAAAATAAAATGACTAGGATACTGCAATGTCAGAATGAAAGACACTTACATCTGTTCTTTATGGAAGGAATGAGTGAGACCCAAAAGAAACCTCAAACTCTGTCCCTAGAGAAAGAGAGAAGAACAGGGGTACTGAAGGTATATGTGTCTCAAAAATTGTTATGTTGAAGGCTAAAACTTCAATGTAATGACTTTTTAAAGACTGGGCCTTTTGGAGGTAAATAGGTAATGAGGATGAAACAGTCATGAGTGGAATCATGCTCTTATAAGAAGATACAGGAGAGAGATGATCTTTCTATCTGCTCTACACCATGTAAGAATACAACGAGAAGGTGGTCATTTCAACAGGAGAGAGTCTTCAACAAGGAAGAAAGCCCTTCAACAAGAACCTGACCATGCTGGCACTCTAATCTTGGACTTCCAGCCTGCAGAACTATGAAAAATAAATGTGTTTTAAGCTACCCACTCTACAATAATTTATTGTAGCGGCCCAAGCAAACGAAGACAAGGGTTTACACATTTATCCATAGTGCTAGAAACCTGGAATCATGTCAAAGATGGTCAAAAAAGGCTTTCAGTAGCAGCCTGTAGTGATATTAGGAAATTTGGGAAAAGCAGTCAGCCTGTGGACCAATTGACTGAGACTAATTAGTGCACTCTTCATTGAACTTGGAATGCCTTAGCCTCAATTGCAGAGAGCTGGTGTTTCTCAGCGGAACTGAAAAAATGTGTACTATTTAACTGTTTATTGGTAAAGATAGGGAGAACATTCTTAGAGCTCTGCTACAAAGTGGGTGATGATTAAGAGGTTGCCTCATAGCATTTCTGAAACTAGTCTCTTTAAATAGCCAGAACAGATAATTATTTGAAGTATTTCTATCTCTATACAATATAACTATGTCTTTAAGGACTTTGAAAAAAATAAAAAATGACTATTAAAATTTCTCAAGTACCTTAAGGTACACTGGTTAAAATCAACACTTAATAAGTGTTAAACCTGCCATAATTTATTAAGTATAAGAAATGTTTTTATGTTCAAAAAATGTACAAATATAAATCCACAAATTATTTCTGCCCCCATTAAACTGACCCTATCATGGAAACTTGGAAAACTTTATTTTTTGCCCATATTGACAAATCTCTACCTAATTTAGCTAGAGATCCTCTGGCAGGCCCCAAGACTCTCTTAGAGCAGTGGAGCAGAAAACACTGGTTCGAGGGGAGAAAAGCAACTTGTATCCTATTGAACTGAGCAATATGGGAAGAGAGGAGTGGAGGCAATATTAGCAGGCTCCAGAAATACTGGGCCAGACTATTTTGGAAACTTAGCGAATGTAAAAGCTAATATAGTGTCTCACCTAGTATGTAACTAAATTGATGATTAATCTCTAAATATCACATCTACTGGTGAATATGGCTGCTAATTATAATAGCAAATGATCAAAAAGACACTCTGCCCTCCAGGCAAGGTAACAGGAATAAAGCTCATGTGGCATTTTGCTACAATATTTGTGATTTCAAAATGAGCATTGGTAATGGTTTACTAGGAGCAGACTCTACCTCTGATGTGCACTGGTTAGGATCCATGTTTACTTCTAAGAGACATAATGGCTGCAATGACAGCCATAGTTATTAAGATTAAGTAGAACAACATGTTAGCCTTTGGAGAGCAGTGTTATAGAGAGATCCCCTCAGTACAAGGATAAAACTGTGTCATATATGCTACAAATGCTTCAAGCTGTGAAGAAAGCAGCCTCAAATTCTCTGCAACAGTGTATCATTCAAGAGCTGGCAGAGAGGGCCCAGGACTCCTTGAGGGAAAGAAAAGTAAAATATTCCTGGAACAACAGTTTTGGAATGTCAAACTCTCCAGATGAGTGTTCAATGACTGTCTCAGTGCATAATGAGATAGGAAATTTGTATTCTTTGCTTAGAGACTAGAGACGTATAATAATAGAAGAGACACTGAAAGGAGAACAAATGGAAACTAAAGGCAGAAAATGGACTCTGATTAGTTAACTAATTCTACACTGTGTCTGTTGGAACTCAATGGAATTTGGTAGTAACAAATAAGATTGCTTGTGTCTTTATATTAATCTATTACTAATATTGTATCCTCATTAGTAACAGACTATACCTATAAACTCTATCACACATTGCAAGGTAGAGCAGAGGCATTATATATAATGCTAATTTAGTTATACATTAGTCAATCTTCTGAATGATTATGTAGATACTCGTTATATCTTCATGAGTTTTATGAGATAAATTTTATTTTCAATCTTCCTTCTTACAAAAAAGGGAACTGAGGCACATATTTTTATGTAACTTCCCCAAAATTACACAGGTAGTAAATGGTAGAACTTATAATGAACTCTTGGGATTTTCTCATTAGCAACCTCAACCTCAGTGCAAGAATACTTAACATCAATATCCAGAGTTAAACTCTTCTTCCAGTTATGTCTTAAGGGGAACAGAAGCCAGACTTACTAAGCATGTGGAATCCTCACGTGTATTTAAAAATCAAGTGTTATAGGGCATACATTTCTAAGAGGTTTTATTTGACCTTTAGCTTCACAGCAAGCTGCTGAAAGTAGTCCTGCCAATATCATAGTCCAAACATGGAAAAGTGAATTAGATATTTTTCAAGCAATGATTTTATTCTGTTCTTCAAGTTAAGAATATTTTTTTTAAGTAGAATCAGCCAGTGTTTGAGGTGTTCACTAGTAATTTTGCCATTCAAAATTCGTTGATGAGAAATGTCCTTTCCATTACTGTTCTATCTAGATGAATTTAACATTTAGCTGTTCTCTTGTACAGAAATGGGGTTAAATTAATAGTCATGGAAAAAGATTTTATAATTTCAGTAACATAATACCAATTACTAGCATGTTATTGCATTAAGATAAAATATGATGATGCAGTATTATCCACTTAAATTCTAATTTAAAATGAAAGTCAGGACTTAAACTGAAAGTAAAGATTGGCTATTTTGGGATAATACTGAACTTGTTATACTAGAAATATCAATATATTTGGCAAAATTTTTCTTATGTTAAAAGGCAAATTATGACCTTGATAGCTGTAAATATTTCAAACACTCACTTCAACATCTCTCACAGGTGTTGCTCACAGGCTGAATTTAATTTCATATGCATTTATACTCATGTACTGTATCACAGTTGAGGAAAATAGAATAAATATAGAAATGTGTTTTCTATAATGGACTTCCAAATTGTACAGTGATGTCTTATTTAAAATGAGATACAGTTGCTCCTAATTTATGAGAGTGAAGTTCAAGGAGCAGTTTTTCAGAATTATAACATTTTTAAGGCAATGTATTTATTTTTTCTATGTAAAATGTAGCAATGAATTGATAACTCCTTCAAAAAAACAAGAGCTATCTATAAAATGACTGCTATTGCATTATATTAATGGCAGCATATATTATCAATTTATTTAATTTTAGGTATTTTTGTTAATAAAACATCATACAATGTTCTTTTTAATTTTGCAAATTTCAGAAATATCTTTTATTGTCATGTTAGAAGGACTCGCTCGAAGACAGTAGACATTTAACATTTTCTGTCCTCTCATATTTTTTAGTATATCTCCATAGGTTTTAATTCAACAATATTGTGTACCTACATTGTGCAATGAATTCTTACCATGATAATTGAAAATATCACCAAGATCTTGGGAAAAATTGAGTCATTAGAGAACATATAAAACTTACCTAATTTTGAAAACCTCATAAACCTAAATTTACAATTAGAAAAAGGGAAGTTGTGTATACAAATCACACAGACACACACACACACACACACACACACACTAGTTATATGCAGCATAACAATGTTCTAGTTAACAGCAGACCACATATACAATGCTGGTTCCATAAGGTTATAATGGAGCAAAAAAATTCCTATTGCCTACGGAAGGTGCAGCTGTCATATCACAACACATTACTCACTGGTTTGTCGTGATGCTGGTGTAAACAAATCTACTGCACTACCTGTTGTATAAAAGTACAGCACATACAATCACATACAGTACATAATACTTGATAATAATCACAAATATGTTACTGGTTTAGATATTTACAATACTATAATTTTTATTATCACTTTAGAGTGTACTCTCTCCTTCTACTTATACAAAAGTTATTGTAAAACAGTTTCAGGTAGGTCCTTCAGGAGGTATTCCAGAAGAAGGCATTGTTGTCATATGGGATGACAGCTCCATGCACCTTATTGCCCATGAAGACCTTCCAGTGGGACAAGATGTGGAGGTAGAAGACAGTGACATTGACAATCCTGAACCTGTGTAAACTTAGGCTAAGGTGTGTGTTTGTTAGTTTTCAACAAAAAAGTTCAAAAAGTAAAAAAAAAAAATTAATTTAAAAATAACCACTTACAGAATAAGAATTTAAAGAGGGGAATATATTTTTGTACAACTTTATGTTATGTTATTACCTAACAAAAGTTTAAAAATTAAAAGTTAATAAAGTAAAAATGTTCCAAGTAAGCTAAGATAAATTTATTATTATTTATTTATTTTGAGACAGAGTCTTGCTTTGTTGCTGAGGCTGGAGAGCAATGGCTCAATCTCGAGTCACTGTAACGGCTGCCTCCTGGGTTCAAGCAATTCTCCTGCCTCAGCTTCTCTAGTAACCAGGATTAAAGGAGCCTGCCACCATGCCTGGCTAATTTTGTATTTCACCATGTTGGCCAGGCTGGTCTTGAACTCCTGACTTCAGGGTGACTTAACTGCCTGTATTTTGAAAGCTTACATTTTCAAATAGAATCGATCTTTTGGCTAAAGGTGGAAGATTTACAGTCTGAAAGATTTTAAGAAAAATGTCTTATTGAAAGACATTTGGCTGAATATTAAATTATACTGATCTAATAAACATACAAGGAAGCCAGTTTTAAAAGAAAAGGTACACTTAAAGAAGAGAAAACAGGTGGCACAGAACTCAGTGGCTGCAGACTGCAGAGAATATGGAATCTACGGAATTAGTCTAGAAAGTGATGAAACAAACAGCAAAAATAAAAAGAAAAACAATTACAATCACAGCTAAAACATGAAACTGTTATGGGGGAAGAGATCTTATACCAAAATTATTCTATTATTTATCTAAAAGTCCACTTTTTAAGAAAAGATTATGAAATATGCAAATATTGAAAATTATTCCTCATACACAGAAAAAAAAGTCCCTGAAGGAGACTAGATGATAGATTTAGAGATAAATATTTTAATCACCTCTGATTAACATATTCATAAAACTAAAGAAAACTATACAAAAATAATTAAAACAAAGTATGAAACTCTATTTTACAAAACACAGCCTATCAACCAAGGGATACAGAATATTTTAAAAAACCAAATAGAAATTCTGAATGGCAAAATTAAAATAATTGTAAATAATATTAACTCCAAATTACCAACATATTTTAGCTGGCAGAAGAAAGAACTAGTAAATAAAGATTATCCATGTTGAGGAACCAAAGAAAAGGGAGGAAAATAAAAGAAATCTCAGAGGCCTGTGGGAAACCATGAAACATACCTAAGTATGGATAATTGAAGTCCCAGAATAAGAGGCAAAAATGAAAGAGACTGAAATAGTACTTGAAGACATAATGCCCAGAAACATTTCAAATTTAAAGAAAAACTTTTCTCTACAAACCATCAAGCTACATTAATTCCAAGTAGACTAAATGAAAGAGACCTATACATCATAGCCAAACCCACAACACTCAAAGGCCAATTAAAGAATTTCAAAGTGACAATAGTAAAACAATATATCATTTATAAGTGATCCTTAATAAGATAAATAGCTGACTTCTTATTGGAAATCATTGGCGTGAGAACACAGTGAGATGACATACTAAAAGTGCGGGGAAGAAAAAGGCTAAGAAATCAAGAATTCCATGTCTGGCAAAACTATCCTTCAAAAATGAAAGGCAATAATAACAACTGCTGGCAAGAATTTAGAACAGGAGCTGTCATTCACTGCTGGTACAAATGCAAAATGGTACAGCCACTTTGGAATATAGTTTGGCAATTTCTTAAAAAGCTAAATATAGCCTATCCAATGATCCAACAATCATGCTCCTAGGTATTTACTCAAATGAGATTAACACTGATGTCAAAACAAAACCTTTACAGGAATGTTTATAGTAGCTATTTATACTTTCCGTAACTGGAGGCAACCAATATGTAAATGGATTTTAAAAACCTGTAGTACTTCTGCACAATGTGATATTACATAGAAAGAAAACATAGTTATGAAGCCACAAAAAGACATAGAGGATACTTAAATGAACATGAATATTGCTAACTGAAAGAAGCCAGTTTGAAAGACTACATTTTACTTCAATGGTATAAAGTTCTGGAAAGACACTGTAGTGACAGTATTGTTATTGTCAGTTATTGTTAGAGGTTTGGTGGCAGAGGGAGATGTGCACAGAGTTAAAGAAGCACAGGGGAGTTCTAGGGTGAGGAAACTATTCTCTATATTTTGATGGTGTATATTTAATGTTACCCACTTTTTAAAACACAGAACAATATACTTCAGCAAATAATATTGTATCAATATAGGTTCATCAATTGTGACAAATTTATAACACTAGAGTAAACTGTTAATAGTTTGAAGGACTCTGTGTGAAAAAACTATTTTTATTTTTTGGGACAGTCTCACTTTGTCGCCCAGGCTGGAGTGCAGTGGCGTGATCTCAGCTCACTGCAACCTCCACCTCCCATGTTCAAGCAATTCTGCTGCCTCAGGCTCCCGAGTAATGGTATTACAGGCACCTACCACCATGCCCAGCTAATTTGTACTTTTAATAGAGATGGGGTTTTGTCATGTGGCCAGGCTGGTCTCAAACTCCTGACCTCAGTTTATCTGCCTGCCTTGGCTTCCCAAGTGCTGGGATTACAGGTGTGAGCCACCGCATCTGGCCTATTTTTAATTTTTTAAATGAAGGGGAAATAAAGAAATTCTCACATAAACTAAAACAGAGAAAATCTGTCACCAGCAGAAATGCTCTTCAAGAAATACTAAAAGGGAGTCCTTCAGTCTGAAAGAGAGGAATAAATAGAGAGCACCAGCAAAGTTATTTACAAAGGTCAATATAACTATAACTGATGTTTTACACAATTAGTTACAAAACAGTCTAATTGACTTACAAGGTATAAACGTGTATGTCTAAAATAGCACAAAGGAGGGTAAGAAAAAAAGTATATTAGAGGAACATTTATATGTATTATTGTAATTGTTGTTATTAATCTGAATTAGACTTTTTTACAAGTTAAGATATGCATTAATAATCTCAGAAATGGCCAGGCACAGCGGCTCACTCCTATAATCCCAGCACTGTGGGAGGCCGAAGTGGGTGGATCACCTGAGGTCAGGAGTTTCATATCAGCCTGGCCAACCTAGTGAAACCCTGTCTCTACTAAAAAGAAAAAGAAAAAAAAAGTAGCCAGGCATGATGGCAGGTGCCTGTAATCTCAGCCACTTGGGATTCTGAGGCAAGAGAATCGCTTGAACCTGGGAGATGTATGTTGCAGTGAGCCAAGATTGCACCATTGTGCTCCAGCCAGGTAACAAGAGCAAAACTTTGCCTCAAAAAAAAAAAAATCCTGAGAAATGACTAAGAATATGATCCAAATATATAGTCAATAAAAGGAAACTAAAATATACACCAAAAAAACATGTAACACAAAATAAGGCAGCAATGGATGTACGGAGAAAGGAAAGAGGCATGCCACAGTGAAAAACATAGCATGTAAATAACAAATAGTTGTAATTAATAACCTATCAATAATTATATTTAATGTTAACATTTTTTGAGTAAATGCTAAGCTTATCAATCTGAATTAAAAGAAAAAAAAACAGGCTCCAATTATATGTTTTATACAAGAAAGGCACTTTAGGTTAAGAGACCAACAAGTTGAAAGTTTCAATCAACTTAAAAGAATTCAGATATTCCAAGTACTGTCTCTGGTTACAATGAAATAAAATTGGAAACTGATAGAAAGAAATTTGGGATCTCTGAAAACATTTGGAAAATTACACAGTTCTAAATAACCCTCTTGTTAAGGAAGAAATTACAGGAGAAATGAGAACACACCATAGCCAAATTTATGCTATATAAATAAGCTGTGTTTAGAGCCAAATTTTTAGCTTTAAATGATATAAAATGTTTCAAGTTAACACACAAGTCTGAATTTTCAAATTGAGGAGGGGTGGAGCAAGATGGCAGAATAGGAGGCTGTACTAAGTGTCCTCCCTGCAGGAATACCAAAGTTGACGTCTATCTACACAAAAAAAGGAAATTTCATAAGGACCAAAAATTAGGTGAGCACTAACAGTACCTGATTTTAACTTCTTATTACTGAAAGATGCACTGAAGAGAGCAAGAAAGACAGTCTTGAATTGTTGACGCCACTCCTTGCCCATTCCCTGGCAGTGGCTGCAGGGCACAGAAAGTCTGTATGCTTCTTGGAGGCAGAACACAGTGATTGTGAGACTTTGCATTGAATTCAGTGCTGCCTTGTTACAACAGAACCAGGTTATACTTAGCTAATGCACAGCCATGGAAGGAGCATTTAAAACAGCCCTCAAGAGAGAGGAATTGTCCATCCTGGTTGTTGGAACTTGAGTTCCAGTAAGCCTCACCACATGAGTCCCTATATAAACTTGAAAGACAGTCAAGGCCACAACGACTGCAACTCCTACATAAGTCGTAATGGTGAGCTGGGTTTAGAGCCAGTGGACTGTGGTGGAGGGCAGACAACATACTGAGATACCAGCAACAGCAGCTAAGAGAGTGCTTGTAGCACATTTCCCCCAACCCCAGGCTGTACAGCTCACAGTTCCAAAAGAGACCTCTTCCTTCTGCTTGAGGAAAGGATGGGGAAGAGCAAAGAGGACTTTTTCTTGTATCTTGGACATTAGCTAAGTCACAGTAGGATGGGATACCAAGCAAAGTCATGAGGCCTCTATTGCAGGCCCTAACTCACAGGCAACATTTCTATACACACCCTGGGCCAGAAGTGAGCCTGTTACCTGGAAGGGAAGCACCCATTCTTGGCCAGACTTATCACCTGCTTACCAAAGAGTCCTTGGGCCCTGAATAACCAGCAGAGATAAACAGGTAGTATGTCATGGCCCTCAGGTGAGACTCTGAAACCTGCTAGTTTCAGGTGAGACACAGACATACAAACCTGTGGTGGCAAGAGACTCTATCTGCTTGAGAAAAGCAGAAGGAAAAGTAAAGTAGTCTTTTTCTCATATTTAGAAACTAGCTCAGCAAAAATAGGGTAGCACCAGGTGTGCCCTTGATGTCCCTCCTTAAAGAGGAGGTAGAGAGAGAGATAAGGGTAGAAAGTTCATTCAAAGGGATAGTAACAGAGTACTTTCCAAACCTAGAGAAAGATACCAGTATCTGAGCACAATCGGCAATTGGATGACATTTATGGACCTGATGTGGGCCAGGGGGACCACACATCCCTGAACAGGGAGTCCCAGGCCTGGCAACATTACCATAAGCTGACTGAAGAGCCCTTAGGGCTAAAGTGAACATTGATGGAAGCCTGTCAGTACTCCCCTTGGGCCTGTGCTTGTGGAAACATGCAGTGAGCCTCCTTTGCCTGTGGAAAGGGGAGAGAAGAGTGGGAAGAACTGCACCTTGTGGTTTGAGTGCCTGCTCAGCAGCAGTACAATAAGACACCAGGCAAATTTTTAAGGTTTTTGGCTCTAATCCTTGGCTCCTGGAAGGCATCTCTGGATTCATCTGGACCTGAGCACTGCACAGCACTTTGGGAAGACAAAAACACAAGCCTGTGTGGCTTCACCACATTCTGATTGTACAGCCCTAGGACCTTGAGCAAACATAGGTGGTAGCCAGGTAGTGGTTACAGTGGGCTTCTGGCAAGATCCAGTGCTGCACTGTCTTCAGGTCTGACACAGTGCAGTCTCAGTGGTATTGGCCATAGATATTCTTGTGTCACCCCATCCCCAGCTTCAGACTACTCAGGACAAAGGAGACAGAGAGAGAGAGAGAGAGTGAGAGAGAGAGATAGGGAGAGAGAGGGAGAGAGAGAGACAAAGAGAGGAAAAGAAGAAAAATCTTTGTCTTAAAATCTTGAGAATTATTCTGGACCTTATCCAAGACCAGCAAGGTGGTACATATACAAGATTGCAAGAACATGACATTATTGAGGTGCACCCTAAGCAAATATGGCTTAGATCACAACATCCAAGTCCTTTTAAATACCTGGAAAGCCTTCCTATGAAAAACATGTAAAAATAAGCCCAGACTACAAAAACTACAATAAAGACATAACTCTTCAATGCCCAGACACAGATGAATATCTACAAACTTCAATATCATCCAGGAAATCCTGACCTCACCAAAGTAAATAAAAAAGGTGGCAGGGACCAATTGTAGAGAAACAGCAATATTTTACCCTAAAGGCAGAGAATTCAAAATATTTGTTTTGCAAAAATTCAAAGATATTCAAGATAGCATAAAGAAGAAATTCAGAATTTTTTCAGATAAATTTAACAAAGAGGTTGAAATAATTAAAAAGAATCAAGCAGAATTTCTGGAGCTGAAAAATGCAATGGACATATTGAGGTCATCAGAGTCTTTCAGTAGCAGTATTTATTTAGTGAGCTTGAAAATACACAATCATAGGACACAAAAGAAAAAATAAAAAACAATGAAGCATGCCTACAGTATCTAGAAAATATCCTCACAAGTACAAATATAGGAGTAATTGGCCTTAAAGAGGAGGTAGAGAGAGAGAGAAGGATAGAAAGTTCATTTAAAGGGATAGTAACAGAGTACTATCCAAACCTAGAGAAAGATATCAGCATCCGAGCATAAGAATCTTGTAGAACACCAAGCAGATTTAACATAAAAAGAGTAACTCAAGACATTTAATATTTGAACCTCCAAAGATCAAAGATAAAGAAAGGATCCTAAATGTAGCAAGAGAAAAGAAACAAATCACATATTATGGAGTTCCAATATGTCTGGCAGCTGACTTTCCAGTGAAAGCCTTACAGGCCAGGAGGCAGAAACATGATGTATTTGGGAAGACAGGAAGGAAAGCAGGAAGAGAAGAACATAAAACAACCACAAAAAAAAAATTAAAAAATGGCAGAAGTTGGTCCTCACTTATCAATAATAACAATGAATATAAATGAACTAAACACTCCAATAAAAAGGCATAGAGGGGCTGAATGGATAAAAGGTCCAAGGATGTGCTACCTACAAGAAACACATTTCTATAAAGACACATACAGATTGAAAATAAAGGGATGGAAAAAGATATTCCATGCCAATGGAAACTTAAAAAGAGCAGAAGTAGCTATACTTATATCAAACAAAATATATGTCAAGACAAAAACTGTAAGAAGAGACAAAGACGCTCACTATTTAATGATAAAATGGTCAATTCAGCAAAAGGAAATAATAATTTAAAATATACATGCACCCAACACTAGAGCACCCAGATATATAAAGCAAATATTAGTAGAGCTAAAGAGAGAGATAGGCACCAAAACAATAATAGCTGGAGGCTTCAACACTTTAAATTCAACATTAAACAGACCTTCCAGACAAACAAATCAACAATGAAACATTAATCTGTACTATACCATAAACAGACGTAATAGATAAAGAACACTTAAATCAAACAGCTGCAGAATAACACATTCTTTTCCTCAGTACATGGAACATTCAGAAATATAAACCATACATTAATTCTCTAAACAAATCTTAAAACATTCAAAAGAAATGAAATAATATTAAGCATCTTCTCTGACCATAATGTGATAAAGCTAGACCTCAATAATTTGAGAAATTCTGGAAAACATAAAACACATGAAAATTAATCAATATTCTCCTCAATTACTAGTGTGTCAATGAAAAAAATAACAAAGAAATTAGAAGTTTTCTTGAAACAAATTATAATGGAAAAACAACATACCAAATCCTATGGGAGACAACAAAAGCAGTACTAAGGAAGTATATAACTATAAGGGACTACATCAGAGAAAGAGAAAAATTTCTTAAAGTATTAGAAATATAAGAGCAAACCAATCCCCAAATCAGTAGAAGAAAAGAAATAATAAAGATCAGAGCAGAAATAAATGAATTGAAAATGAAGAAGACAATACAAAAGATCAATGAAACAAAAACTTCATTTTTTGAAAAGGTAAACAGAACTAACAAACATTTAGCCAGATTAAGAAAGAAAGAAAAAAGATCCAAGTAAATAAAACTAGAGATGAACACTGAGAGATTACAACTGATAGTGCAGAAATTTGAAGAATCATTATGGCTACTATGAGCAAATATGCACCAATAAATTGCAAAATCTAAAGGAAATGAATAAATCCTAAACACATACAACTTACCAAGACTGACCCATGAAGAAATCCAAAACCTGAATAGACTAATAACAAGTAATGTGATTGAAACCACAATAAAAAATTTTCTAGCAAAGCTCAGGAGTCCATGACTTCACCACTGAATTCTACCAAGCATTTAAAGAATTAATATCAATCCTACTGTATTGTAGCTATTCTAAAAAGTAGAGGAGAAGGGAATACTTCCAAACTCATTCTGTAAGGTCAGTAATTTCCCCGATACAAAAACCAGACAAAGATACATAAAAAATAAAAAGAAAAAAAAAAGAAAAGAAAAAAAGAAAACTACAGGGCAATATCCCTTATGAATATTGATGTAGAAATCCTCAACAAGATTGTAGCAAACCAAATGCAACAACACACTTAAAAGATGCTGCATCATAACCAAATACCTCAGGGATAAAAGGATGGTTACACATACAAAAAATCAGTCAATGTGATACATCATGTCATCAGAATGAAGGACAGAAAACAATGATCATTTCAATTGATGCTGAAAAAGCATTTGATAAATGTTAACATCCCTTCATGATAAAAACCCTTAATAAACTTGGAAGAGAAAGAACATACCTCAATATAATAAAAGCCATAAACAACAGACCCACAGCAGTATCACACTAATGGGGAAAAGCTGAATGCCTTTCCTCTAAGATCTGGAAAACAACAAATATGCCCACGGTCATCACTGTTATTTAAGATAGTGCTGGAAATCTTAGCTGGAACAATCATACAAGAGAAAGAAATATAGGGCATACAAATTGGAAAGGAAGAAGTCAAATTATCCTTGTTTGCAAATGATTGGATCTTATATTTGGAAAAAACTAGAGAGTCCACCAAATAAAAAAAGGAACTATTATAACTGCTGAACAAATTTAGTAAAGTTGCAGGATACATAATCAATATTTACAAAAATCAGTAACATTTCTATATGCCAACAGAGAACAATTTGATAAAGAAATTTAATCCCATTTACAGTAGCCATTAATAAAATAAAACACCTAAGAATTAAGTTAATCAAAGAAGTAAAAGAACTCTGCAATGAAAACTATAAAACGTTGATCCAAGAAATTGAAGAGGACACAAAAAGATGGAATGATATTCCATGTTTACAGTTTGGAAGAATTTATTGCTAGAAATTTCCATATTCCCCAAAGCAATCAACAGAGTTAATAATACAATGCAAATCAAAATACCAATGACACTCTTCAAAGAAACAGAAAAGACAATCCTCAAATTTATATGGAAGCACAAAAGACTCAGAATATCCTAACCAAAAAGAACAAAACTAAAGAATCACATTACCTTCAAATTGTACTATAGAGCTATAGTAACCAAAACAGCATGGTACTGGCATAAAAACAGACACATGGACCAAAATAGAGATCCAGAAATAAATCAAGACACCTACAGTGAACTCATTTTGAAAAACAGTTCCAAGAACATATATTGGGGAAATGACAATCACTTTAATAAATTTTATTGGGGAAACTGTATATCTATATACAGAAGAAAGAAACTAGACCCCTTTCTCTTACCACATACAAAAATCCAATCAAACTGTAATGAAGGCTTAAATAGAAGCCTCAAACTATGCAACAACTGAAAGAAAATACTGGGGAAACTCTCCAGGATACTGGAGTGGGCAAAGACTTCTTGAATAATATGCCACAGGAATTGGCAACCAAAGCAAAAATGGGCAAATGAGATCACATTAAATAAAAATGCTACTACACAGCAAAGAAAATAATCAATAAAGTGAACAGACAATCCATAAAATGGGAGAAAATATTTGCAAACTATTCATCTGACCTTGGATTAACAACCAAAATATGTAAGGATAATGAAATGCTTCCTGATACATTCTATTAGGCCAATATCATTCTCATAGCATAGCCAGGAAAAGACGTGAAAATAAAATAAAATTAAAGACCAATATATTTCATGAATATAGATGGCAAATTTTTAAAACATTTTTTAAATAAAATCAATAGGCTTATCTTAAAATTTGAATGGAAATGCAAAAGATATGGAATAGCCTAAACGTTTTAAAAAGAAAAGAAAAAGTGGGATTTCTATTTATTGTTTTCGAAACTGATACAAAGCTACAACAATTAAAATAGAATTGTACTGGCATAAGGTAAAGCATATAGATTAGTGGAACAGAAGTGAAAATCTAGAAATACATCTTTATAGTTATTGTCAAATGGTTATTGACAAAGCTGTTAATGAAAAAGTATAACATTTTAACAAATGGTCCTGGAACAACTGGATATTCACATTACAAAATGAACTTAAAATTTATTCCACACTGTACACACAAAAAATACTTCAAATGGTTTAAATGACTTCAATATAAAAGCTAAACAAATATAACTTTTAGAATAACATATAGAAGAAAATCTTTGAGATCTTGTGTAAGGCAAGGATTTCTGCATCAAGAGAACCTTAACATCATTAACCATGAAGAACTTGCATATTAAAACTATAATTTTATGTACCATTTTACACACACCAGAATGACTAAAATAAATAAAACTGAAAATAACAAATGTTGCCAAAAATATGAAAAATTGCTAACCCTCTTACACTTCTGCTGGGAATGTATAATGGTAAACAGTTTGGTGATTTCTTAAAATTGTAAAACTAAATTTCCCATAATATCTAAAACTTTCATTGATTGGGCCCAATGGGATGATGAACATGTTCCAGTTTGGATTTATAGTGAAGGTTGCATAACTTAGCAAATTTACTAAGACCAATTATTGAATTAGATACTTGAAAGTGTGAATTATATGATGTGCAAAATATGCCTCAAGAAATTATTTTAAAATGAAATTATATGATTAAAAACCTTCATGCACAACGTCTCATAGAACACAAAGTGTAGTTATGATAGTCAGATCATTCAATTAAGCTTCCAAAAAAAGAATGCTAAATACATTTAATAATGAAAAAAGTATTCTTAAAAATTAAACTATATCTCTTAACATGGGGTTTACCCAGCATAAGGACAAAAAATATATATAGTTCTTATAAAGACATTGCAGACATCATCTCTCTAGGTTATCAAAAATACATTCATGACTTTCCTCCTCTGTATGTCCATGTGTATCCATTGTTTAGCTACCACTTATAAATGATAGGAGGTAGTATTTGATTTTTTGTTTCTGAGTTACTGGGGACTCCAAAAGAGGGGAGGTTCTGATGGGGTGAATCTATAAAAAAAAAAATTTAAAAAGACCTTCCTCTTACTAGTACAGACTTGACTTTGCTTACATAGAATTATCAAGAAAGTTATATTCAACTAAGAGTAAAGTTTAAATTGTGAAAACTAGAATCACGAAACTTGTTTTGTGGTTACAGTACAAACATATCTACGTATTAGTAATAAAATTGGGGAAAAAGACTTTCTAAATATGTTAAGCAGAATAGAAAAGTAAAACTAATAGGGTTATGATACTCAGAAGATTGTCAGGATAATAATAACAATAAAGGTGAAGTTCAAGAACTATGGGGTAAGAACCGCAGTTAAGATTGTGGAAAAGGGCATATATTACTCTTCTTGACACTGTAACATAAGGACAACAACATCTGGAAAAAAACAAAAAGTAGTGTGAAGGAGATGGAATAATGATACCATCCATGAAGGGTTAAAATCACCAAAAAAAATGGTGACAATAAATGAAGAATAATCTATTTGTTCTTAAATCAGGGAGCATGAACAACGGTGACATAAAAAAGATTGATAATGTCTTGAAATGTAAGTGAACATTCCTTTTTTTTTTTTTTAAGACAGAGTCTTGTTCTCCAGCTCAGGCTGGAGTGCAGTGGTGTGATCTCAGTTTACTGCAACCTCTGCTTCCCAGGTTCAGGGGATTCACTTGCCTCTGCCTCCCAAGTAGCTGGGACTACAGGCACCCACCACCACGCCAGGCTGATTTTTTTTTTTTTAATTTTTAGTAGAGACAGGGTTTCACTGTGCTAGCCAGATGGTCTCTATCTCTTGACCTCATGATCCACCTGCCTTGCCTTCCCAAAGTGCTGGGATTACAGGTGTGAGCCACCGCTCCCAGTCATAAGTGAACATTTCTAAAAGTCTCAATAAGTTATTTGTTTCTATGTAAAATGACATGTTCTAGAAAGAACTAAAAGGGCCACACACAGGAAGTGCAATACCATAGTACTATCCCTGTAGTACTATTTCCACATTACCACACTAAAATATGAATGTTACAGGCTATGATTGAAATTAAACTTAGACATTATATATTTAAATTCTATAATTCATACTTTAAACTGAAAAAAGTTCTTGGAGATGAAAGAGGAAGGTCAGAATAATCACAACCATCACCTGCAGCTGCTGATCAATGTCAAAATATTTTAAAATTAAAAAAATATATTGTATTGTCCTTTCTCCAATTATTTTCAATAACTTGTCATAAAATCTTCTGAATTCAGAGCTTTGGAATTATTTACTTTCTTTTAAAGGGTCATAAAATTAAAGCTAAGAGGTGTAGAAATAACAATTCACAAATACTTCTCAATAAATGCAAACACTGATCCTAGAAAATAAAGAGTAGATTTCGGGAAGACACAACAGTTGAAAGTAAACTGGTAGAGCTCTAAAATACATAATTAAACAAGCAGTATATGGAAAATATGTCCAGAGTGCAGAGAATAGTAAAATCTAATAAAAAACAGTCCTGAAGAAAATATGCATATGAACCATAGACAATTCCATAAATATAGAATTGGTGTTTCTAGAAAGAAAAAGAGTAGATAATATTAAATAGTTTCCAATACATTTTAATATATGCATATATACATATATAATAAACATGTTCATGTCTGCTGTATATATTATTAGAGTGGAATTGTTGGGCCATAGGGCAGGCTCATGTCCACCTTCAACTGATGATACCAAACAATTTTTCAAACTGGTTTTATCAATTCACTCCCTCTACACAAGTATGAGAGTTCTGGCTATTCATTACTAACACCTGGGATATTACATTTTTTTTCATTGCTGCCAGTGATACACTCTCCTGAAGATTTACTTTGGATTTTCAATGTCTAATGAATATGAGCATATTTTCACAGGTTTTTGGTCAATTATACTTCCTCTTTGCAAGTATCTAAGTCATTTTCATTGTTGGAAAATTCTAAACTATAATTTGTATAAAAAGTACTTTGTCATATATATTATTTCTTTTTAATTTTGAATTATATTTTTACTGTTTTAATGCTATCATTTGATAAATAATTAATTATTGCACAGCTTATGCTTATCATTTTTACCCATTTTGTTTACAGAATCTTTGCCTAATCCAGTTTAGTAATATGTTCTCCTATGTTTTTCTTCAAAGATTTATTGTTTTATTACTAATGTTTAACTAAGGAATTTGCTAGGAACTTATTTTTGTATGGTTGAAAAAATGTGCAAGATTTCACTATGAGGAATTACTAAAAATTAAGTGCTTTTGGTCTATTTAAACAATTTCATTTATTTATGTTTCTCTGTACAATTTTTTAAAGTTTTGATATAAAAAATTTGGTGTCATTAAAGTAGTTACACATTTTTTGGCATCTTTTTTTTGCCATCAATTGTATATTATTTACCCATGTTTCATTCAGAATAAAATTATAATTACAAAATATTTCATTTGCTGCTTTACATGAATTTTCCCAGCATATATTTATATCCTTATAAACAGTGCACTAATACTAAAATACCTTTAGTCAGGTTCTCTCATATTTTCTAGTATTGATCATGGGAAGCTCTCTGTTCCTCCTATCTATTCTATTCAGCCATTAAGACACAGCACAAATCTGATTTTTTTAAATAAAATTCTATTGTCTTTCTCGAGCATACAATGCAAGGTGTCTTTCTCTGCTTGAATGTATATATACCATAAAAATAATATTATGTCTTTTTATAATTAATATTTTCATTATTTGTCTCCTGTTAACCTCTTTTTGTTTTGATTATTGCTGCCTTCCACTATTTACCCAGACCCTGGACTGGGGCAAATACTCAGTAGACACCTATTGAATTGAGTTATAACTTAACAATGTTCATTATTTTAAAATGAATCATTTAATGATCAAGGAATATAGCATATGCAGGAACTTTTTCTTTTCTTTTCTTTTCTGCAAACATGCCTAAAACTATGATCACATTTCTTCATAAATATTGAATTTATGCAAGTTAAAGTAGATTATATTCAATTTTAATATTACTATAAAAATGTTAGTCAACTAAAGTACTTATTATTTGACAGCCTACTACATACCAAACACAGAAGCTAGGAAATTAATTAAATATTTTTTTCAAGTATCAGAAAACAATATGTAAGGTGGCTCAAATTCTCCTAATATTGAATAATCTAAGTTGAAAATTTTTTAAAAGCAAGATGTGCAATATATGTTACAAATTTTACTGTCTTTTTTCCTAGAAATGATTACCATGACTTCTTCTGGACATTTTTTATAACTCTCTTGATTTCAACATGATGTTATAAAATGTTAAAGTGCTGACAAAATTTGCTGACACGTCATTCAGGTAACCTCTAGGAAGCTCCACAAACTCATGAATAATATGATGTGACTGCTCATAAATAATGAGTACAGTATATTAGCAGATATATTCCTTATGAAAAAATATAGAACACTATAGTGTCTGAATTTTTATTAGTTCAATTAAAGAAATTTATTCTATAATCTGAAAACAATTATTTTCATTAGTATTTTGTTAAAATATTTTTCTCCTGGATTTTGGAGACTTATTATGGTGTATTAGCTTCCTATTGCTACTGCAACAAATTACAAAAAAAATTTGTGGCTTAAAACAACAAAAATTTATCATCATACAGTTCTGAAGGTCAAAAGTATGAATTTATAAATTACAGGGTAAATCAAAGTGTTAACAGAGTTGTTTTCCTCTTAGAGATATTAGGGGAGAATCCACCCTTGATATTTTCGGCTTTTCGAGAACACCTGCATCCCGTGGCCCATGGCCCATTCCTGCATTTTAAGTGCATCACTTTGTGCATCAAATCTCTGTTTCTGTTTCCTTTATCTTTCTGATTCTCACCCTCCTCCCTGAATCTCCTCCTTTCTCTTAAAAGAACATCCATGATTACATTGGGCCCACTTAGTCTAGCGTAATCTTCCTATATCAGCATCTTTAATTTAATCTAACAACGAAGTACCCATATCAGTTTGCTAAGGCTGCCATAACAAACTACTCCAGAATAGGTACCTTAAAAAACAAAAATTTATTTTCTTACAGTTCTGGAGGCGAAAAGTCAAAGAGCAAGGTGTTGGCAAACTCACATTTTTCTGAGGCCTCTCTTCTTGGCTTGCAGGTGGTCATGTTTCTGTGTACTGGCATGGTCATTCCTACATGCATATATCTCTGCTGTCTCCTCCTCTGTCAAATTTCCTCTATATATATATATATATATATATATATATATATATATAACAACAGATTGGATTAGGCCCAATTCTAACAGCCACATTCTAACTTAATTATATCTCTAAAGGCCCCGTTTCTAAATATAATCACACCCTGAAGAACTGGGTGTAGGGATTCAACATATACATTTAGGAGAAATATAATTCACACTAATATAATTTAGCCTATAATTCAACCAGTTCTTTTTAACATATGAGGTAATATACTCACAGGCTTCAGGGATTAGGACATGGATATGTTTGGGGAACCATTATCCCACTGACAACATATGATTTCTGTAACTACTTGCCATATAAATTTAAACTTATTTAACTACTCAAGTCCAGAAAGGTGCATGACTCTTAGAAGACATCAGTCTTTTCTAGGTTTTATGTTCCTATTCTGACATCTCTTTTTAAACAAGTATTATTGCTATTATTATTTAATTGCAACATATTAAATACAAGAAAGTTTGTTTCAGCAGTCAACAATTTATTTTTCTTAATGCTGATTTCAGAATACAAAGCCTAACTACAAGTAGGCTTTTTATTACACTTCATTTTGTAATGTAATTTTGCAACTTTTTTGATTCTAAATAGACTAGAGGTATATGTCTTAGATATTTGAAAAATCCAATGCAATTTTGTATACTTTTTTATTTTATTAATACATTGAACATATTAGCAACTTATTCTAATAAGCATTTTCTTCATTCAATTTTTGATCTCTAGAGAATGTTGTCTTCAGATTCCAATTCACTATATTCTTACTAATTACTACAAACGAAGGTAGGCAATTTATCTTTGACTCTTTTCTAATTAAATATATATTTCAAAGAATGAGCAATATTTGACCAGTTCTCACTGGGTCCTTCTATGGCTATTCTCAATTATATTTCAATTTACGTTGTTAAATTATTTCCTGGCATTTTGTAACACATGGTTATCTCAGTAAACAAGTGAATAAAACACCCTGGTTTTTGACAATGTCATCCCATTCAAAGTGGCACAACATATTTGTTAGAATTTCTTTTCTCTCCCCTCAAAATGTTACACTTCATATACAAGGGATTTTTTAAATACCTTAGGTAGTGATAGAACACAGTAAACTCAACTTTTGTGTAATAGACATAGTTTAGCATCACTAAGGGCTTTATTAGTCAGGCATGATATACTTAATGTTCTACATTTAGTGCTTAGTACTGTTAAATTTCATAGTATTTCTTGGTTTATGGCAATGAGTCAGTATAGTGAATTCCCAAAACATTTAAAACAAATAATTTAAGAAACTATTATTTGTATATGTATTTTTAAAAATAGAACCACCCACTTATATACATTAATTCCAAAAATTAGTATCTAAATATTTATTATTACTGTGTATTTACTAGTTTTCCAAATTCATTTTGAAAGACCTTGTCAAAAGTCTAAAATTCCATTTTGAAGTATGTTTCAACAATAGCACAAAGGCTTTTGTTCTCAATTACTTTAAACTTTGAAGGGACTACAGGTTATATTTTATGACAGTTATAAACTGAAACTATGTTTATATATTATTAAGTACTGTACATACTGTCTTCAATATGTATTTCCACATGCCTTTGTTGTACTGACATTATTATTATAATGTATTTAACTCAAAAACAGAGTATTTTAGCAAACCTAACAACAAAAGCAGCTGACACAGGGCATCTTAGCATTTTCATTAGTTTCTTGATTAGGTGCCATGTCTGAATCAATTAAAATTTCATGAGGCAATCTAATTTAATTGTTAGGGACACTAACATGAGCCAGTTAGCTTTTTTAATGTGATTGCTTGCAGGAAAGTACAACTACTAGTGTCCTAGCAGCTAGAAGTTCAAGGTAAGAAAGTTGACATCATGCCTTTATCAGAGATGAAGATTGAACTTGTAAACTAATACAATCTAAACCCATGCATGGGTGCACATTCTCAAAAAAATTATATTTAATAGTTGGATTTTGAGTATGGAACTGATAAAAATGTTTGAATCAATATTCCACAAGCTTAATGTTTACTTATTAGAAACAACAAATAAACAAAAGTATAATTGTCTTAGGAAACACAGAAAAGTGTATATATTTTCAAAATACTTTTTAAAAGACTATTAAAATAAAATTTAAGATCAGTAACAATTAATAGACCTTAAATTATAAATATTAACAATGGCAATAAATATAATCCTTGTGTAGATGGGACACATATAGATAATTTTTTATTCAAAAGTTTGATTTTGACCAAATAGAATCATTAATAAACTGACTTGGGAGCAGAAGAAAAGACTCCAAAATTACACTTCAGTAGTTAAAATGTTTAATTTCAAATCCTGTTCAAGTTTTTCTTCTTTTCCTTCTTTCTTCTTCCTGTACTAAATTATCTAAAGATCTTTTTTCCCAGAAAGAAAATCAACAATGATACAAAATTGAGCCAAAATTGATTGTAGATGTTATCATAGACTCCCTTGAAGATAGACATAGCTTACTAATATGAAAAGCCTTGCCTAAAAGCAAGATATTGATCAGTAGAATTTTATATTATATTTGTCAAACACACAACATTATACTTTTGCCCCAGATGGCACAATAGGGTTATAAATAATATGGAATTATGTAGTGGCATTAGCCAGCTGGGTCAATTTCTGCATAATGATTTTTGTTACGCAAAGATCAAAGATAAATCTGAACAGAGTAGCACAAAGTTTAGGTTAAGCAGTATAACTTTTTATTTTAAGGTATCTAAAATTGAGACAGTCTGTAAATGTAAAACATTTGTTTTATGGCTGCGTGCAAAGCTCTATTTTTTGTGAAAGTTTGGAAACAAAGAGGTCCCAAGTTTTGTTACTGCGGAGAGAATTTCCCCTTTTCTCTGGTATAATGATGGCATATTTTTGGCTGTCAGGTTCATTGCTTTGTTTGCCACCTAACAACACAAATGATTAATTAATACCAATTTCCTAGGACACCAACTGATTTTCTACAAGAAACATTTTCAAAAGAGGCTGGGTACTAAGCAGGAACAAGATTAATTCTTAGTTAGAAAGAACTTTGAATTTCTACATTTTTTAACCTAATCCAAAATGGGAATATATTTGGATAAGATGAAACACTGTCACTTCTAAATTGGAATCCTGGAATTATGTAATGATAAATATAGCCAGTTACAAAATCATATACCTAAGTAAAATGGCAGATATGATTAATGAAGAAAATCTGTAAACTTTGAAGTGCAAAAACTACAGTATTCCACCCTAATCTGCAATTTGCCTTCCAGTTAACTGAGATTTCACTTGAATTATTTAATAATAAATTTAAAGATCAGTAAACAAAGTTATGCACTTCTCTTCAGCTCTGTGTCTCTGCTTATATATAGACACAAAGATCTCAAAAAGCTGGTTTTCATCAGAGTTATGATTTTCTAGGAAGTAGGATGAGGCAAAGAGGAAGAAAACTAGGTATATGTAAAAGAGGGAGTCCTAGAACAATGTGTCATAGTGTATCTAATTTCAGTTGATTGCAGTACAGTACAGTAAGATATTTTGAGACCAAGAGAGAAAGAGATCACATTCACATAACTTTTGTTATAGTACATTTTTATAATTTTATTTTATTAATTATTAGTTATTATTAATTTCTTTCTGTGCCTAATTTATAACTTAAACTTTATTATAGATGTGTTTGTATAGGAAAACCCATAACATACGTAGAGTTTGCTGCTATCTATGGTTTCTAGCATCCACTGGGGGTATTGGAAAGCATCCCTTGAGGATTAAGATAAAGTACTAACTGTAAAAAAACTGAGAAAGTGACCCCACCTGAAATGACACATGGGCACATAATTTTAAAGCGTGAATTAGAGGAAAATCTTAATTAATTTTTTTTTTAATTTAGTAGTGTTTATCTTTTCCCAAGTCTCAATTATGGTCACACTAGTTCTTTCTGAGTTATTACATTTGAAAAGCCACTATCATGCACCCAGATGCAAAAGTTAAAAATGGAGAAACACCTCTATTTTTTCATATTTACTTTACAATAGAACAGTATAACCTGGTAATTTGCTTTCTAAGCATCCCTGAAATCCATCTAATTACCTTCATTACTACCTCCAAAAGCTAGTTTAAGCTACCAACTTCTATCTCCCAGACTGCTGCAATAGACGATTAACTGTGCATATACATGACTTACTCCTCTAATCTATAATTCACAGAGTAACCCAGAAAAATCTTTGCAAAATGCAAATCTGATTATTTTTCTTCTATGCTTAATTTCTCTCAATAGCCTCACTTTTATCTTGTAGCAAATAATGGCACTACTTTAAATGACCTCTATCTTTTAGCTGCTTCTTCTTCTTCTTCTTCTTCTTCTTCTTCTTCTTCTCTCTCTCTCTCTCTCTCTCTCTCCCCCTCTCTCTCTGTTTCTGTCACACTGGCCTTCTTCCTTTTCTTAAGATAAAATTTATCTCAAATATTCTAGTACATGTATATTAATATCAATAGCTATTAAAATGTAATAAATTTATCTTGAAAATAAATCTAAATAAAAAATGGTTGAAAACCTACAACTTTCAATCAAAATTTCAAATAATCAATATATTTGTGAATAAATTATCTAGCTAAATAGGTTAAAATTTAAAAATATAATATAAAGTGATAAGATAGAAATCTGAAAAGTTGCAGTATTGAAGTTGGCTGTGCTATAAAAAGAGGGTAATTTTCCTGCATTATTAGAAAAACTGCCATTGATATTTAGCTTATTTTTTTGAGAAAGAAATGCTCAGTATTCAAAATCCACACTGACATACAACTTGGTTCAGCCAGTACTTCATAGAAATCATAGTCTATATCCATAAAAATATATCTATGTATTAATACATTGATTATAATATCACAACATAGAATGGTAATCAAATGCACCAAAACCTAGCATATTTGTAGTTTATCATGGCATACTTATTGAAAGGTAAATAGTGGATAGGATGGAAAAGATATTTGTCACCTTATCTTCTCTACATTTCTGTATTGCATCCTCTAACTCCTCTTGAAGGTGATAATGAACCGTTAAACAAAAAGCTGTCTAACTACAAGCCACCTAACCAAACAAATTTTCAGCCACATGGAAATGTTTTTTTTTATGAATACCCCTTCCAACTTTTAAATTTTTCTTTAGGAATATAGGTGTGTTTTCAGAGTGCATATATAGCTAACATGTTAAGCACCTTACATTTCATTTTAATTGTTGACCAAATTTACTTGCAATTAAGTAGCAAATATGTTTTGATTCCTCTGAGTTTTTAAAATAATTGTACTTATGGGTCATAAAGCAGAAGTGTGTTAGTGAAGTCATTATTAATTGCATTAAAAATCTGTCAGGAAAGTTAATCAGAACTTTAAACTCATTTCCTATGGGATTGCACTTTCTATGCAATCACATCTTCAAAGAAGTTATATAGTGTGAAATTGTAGAAAAATGTGAGAAACTAGTGCAGAGATTTTCATTACCTTTAAACATAGCCAATTCCACAATATTTTTAGTTAGATAGTTAAGCAGTTTTGGTAAAATCAGATATAGAATTATATATCTAATATCACATCACCATTAATATAAATATTAAAATGATACTAAGCAGACAGATTTAGGTATTATCTCTATCTCTAGAGATTTATACCTACGTACTCCGTGTCTTTCAGTTCTTCTCAGTTCTTTGACCTCTTTATCTCCATCAAAACTTCTTTACCTACTCCCAGAATAATTATGCTGCCCTAGAAAAGCCTGATGGCCATTCTGTCAAAATACGTACATAACCTCTCATCACTTCTCTTTCCATCACCTCCGTACATGCCACCCTTATATATTGTATTATTCCAATTGCTTCTTAGCTGGTTTTCCTAGTTCCATCTTGTCCTTTTTTGATCATTAATCATTGTCAAGAGCAGCTACATTCCACTTTAAACATAAGGCAAGTTAAAATCGGATGGCAGTCATGTTCAAAACATAGCTAACTCAAAGAAACAGAAAGCTAAGGTCATGTAATACCTAAAGGACTCTAACTGAATAGAACAGCAATTATGACTGGGACATCATTGTGTTATTTTACTCTTTTCACTTACTTCACTACAGCCATACTGATTTCAAGATACGAATCTGTGGTGTTTTAGTGATGAACTAATATCTACACCTATCTTCCAAAGATTGAGAGTGAAAATGTGACTTCAATGTATAGTCTGGCAAGGTGTTGAGGCAATGTTTCGGGACATACAAATTATGTGCTGAGCAGAACTTTGCTATGAGATTGTCACTAATATTCTGCATTTTCAGTGAAATCTACCCTGACCCTCCTATTAAAAATTACATCTCCATAGATTTTTTTCATCATTCCTAATTTATCCTCCCACCACCCATTTATGCTTGTCAACTTCTAATACGCAATCTGTGACCAATTATATTTTCCAAAGACGGCACCATCTCACTTTTACATTTTAGCAATCTGACCATCTGTGGGTCTGTTCTCCTCTTGAATCCAAACTGGCGTTCAAGTGACTGCTTGAACTATAGAATGCAGGAGAAGGCACATTCTGGGAATTACATGACTATGTTATAAGATGTCTTGTAGCCTCCACACAATTCTCTTAGAATGCTTGTTCTTGGAACACTACCTTTTGAAATGCAAGCACCATACTGTGTGATGCTCAAGTCATATGGAACTGCTAAATATATTAGGTTGGTGCAAAAATAATTGTGTTTTTTGCCATTACTTTTAATATGTGCACCAATCCAAGCTCCAGTGGAGCTCTCAACTGACATCCAACATTTACTACCAGATACATTGATATGGTTTGAACCTGTAACTCCACCCAAATCTTATGTTGAATTGTAGTCCCCAAGGTTGGAGGTGGGGCCTGGTGGGAGGTGACTGAATTATGGGGGCAGAGTTCTCATGAATGGTTTAGCACCATACCTGCAGTGCTATACTCATAATTGTGAGTGAGTTATCATGATTTCTGGTTGTTTTTAAAGTGCAGAGCACTTCTCTCCTCTCTTTCTCCTGCTCCCACCATGTAAGATATTCTGCTTCCCCTATCCTGTCTGCTATGATTGAAAATTTCCTGAGGCCTTCTCAGAAATCAAGCAGATGCCAGCATCATGCTTCCTATGCAGCCTGCAGAACTGTGAGCCAATTAATCCTCTTTTTTTATAAATTACCCAGTCTCAGGTATTTCTTTATAGCAATGCAAAAATGTGCTAATGCACACATGCATGAACTCTCTTGCATATCCAGCCTAGTTAAACTTTCAAATGTCTACTGCAGTCTCAGCAAACAACTGAATGCTGCAGTGAGAGAAATTCCGAGTAAGAACAGCTCGTCAGAGCCAGGACATTCCATGGATACCAAAAAGATAAAATTAAATTCCAACTTTTGTTTGTTCATTTTAATACATCAATTGTCTTTTTCTTTTTAACACAATGATGGATCATTATTTGTCATGCTTATTGTGTTTCTAGACCAATAAAATATAAGCTTCATTAGGCCACTTTCTCTTCCGCTTGTTCAATAGTGTATTTCCAAATGTGATACAGTGTTTGACACCTGTTACATACTGAAGAATTATTTATTGGTTGATGATTGTAATTAATTTTATGTGTCAACTTGACAAGATCACAAGATGGACAGACATCTAATTTAATGTTATTTCTGGGTGTGTCTGTGAGGGTGTTTCCTAGAGAAGGTAATATTTGAATTAGTAGACACATCATACTCACTTATGTGGGTAAACACCATCCAATCCATTGACGTCCTGAATAGAGCAAAAAGATAGGGGAAGGGAGAATCTTCCCTTTCTCTGCTTGACTACATGAACTGGAACACTGATCTTTTCCTGTGCTTGGCACACTTAGGTCTTCAGACTTGGACTGGAATTTACACCCTTAGTCCTTTGAACTACACTACACCTCCAGCTTTCCTGGGTCTTCATCTTGCAGAAGGCACATCAAGGGGCTTTTTATCTTTCTTAATTATGTATGAAAATATCTTAAAATAAATACCTTATAATAAACACATACATAAATATTGGCTGAAATGATTTCGGAAGCTGAACCATCCCATGCTATACCATCTACAAGCTGATATATAGTATTTAATGGGATAAACAAATACACAAATATTTGTTCATGTTTTCTTATTTTTTTCTCTTTGCCTTTGTTGGATTGGGTTAATTCAAAGACCTTGAGTTCTGAATTTCTTTCTTCTACTTGTTCAATTCGATTGCTGAGACTTTTGAGAGCATTTTGCATTTCTACAAATGTGTCCAGTGTTTACTAAAGTTTTGTTTGTTTTTTCTTTATGCCATCTATCTCTTTGAATATTTCTCCCTTCACTTCTTGTTTTTTTGTTTTTTTTTTTTTAAATTTCTTTGCATTGGGCTTCACCTTTCTCTGGTCCCACCTTGACTGACTTAGTATTCATCCTCCTGAATTCATTTTCAGGTAAATCAGGGATTTCCTTTCGGTTTGGATCTATTGCTGGTGAGCTACTCTGATATTTTAAAGGTATTAAAGAGCCTTGTTTTGTCATATTACAGAGTTGGTCTTCTGGTCCCTTCTCATTTGGGTAGCCTCTGTCAGAGGGAAGGTCTAGGGCTGAAGGCTACTGGTCAGATTCTTTTGTCTCATGGGGTGGTCCCTTGAGGTAGTACTCTCCCCCATTTCCTATGGATGTTGTTTACTGAGAGTTGAGCTATAGAGATTATTTCTCTTCTGGGTCTAGCCACCCACCAAGTCTACCAGATTCCAGGCTGGTATTGGGCGCTGTCTGCACAGAGCCCTGTGACATAAATCATCTATAGGTCTCTCAGCTGTGGATACCAGCACCTGTTCCAGTAGAGATGGCAGGGGGGTGAAATGAACTCTGTGTACACTTAATAGATTATATTATAGTATAAACATAACTTTCATATGCATAGGAAACCAACTCACTTTAATGTGATATTTACTTCACTGAGGTGGTCTGGAAATTACCCACAATATACTCAAAGTTTGCATATATTTTCTATATTTTTAAGTTAATCTTCAGCAAATTTATTGTCTGCATTGGTAATGGTAGCATAAAATCAAGGCTGCTAAGCAGCACACACCATAGCCACCACTATACCTTTTATGAGATAAGATGACATATGATCATTACAAGAATGTACATTTTATATTTAAGAGCCTGAGGAAAACGTTGAGTATGAATTATTCTTTTTATCGTACTTATTAGAAGCATACTAGCTAATATTTTGAATTGATAATTATGCATCATGCAGCGTCCTAAATATTTTTGAATGTATTAATATCTTAAACCTCACAAAATCCCCATGATATTGTACAGCAGTTGTAAAAATCTGATAACTAAAAAAGAGAGAGCTGATTAGTTTTTTCAAGGTGATGTTGCAAGTAGAATTCAAACCTAGGGTGCTTTGCTGCAGAGCTAGAGTTCTTAAACTCTGTTTCATAATCACAAAATTATATATTTAACCATTTTTAAATAACAGGTTAAATGCTATATTCAACCATCAAAAAAACTCTATAATTTATTTTCCACACCTAAATGTCATATATATAAATATATATTCTATATATACACACATAAATGTATATATATCTTCACATATTACATTGCTTTTTATCTTAAATTCTAGTTCATGATTATGAATTTATTCCCTAAATTCACTTTGTAAATTATTACTTATTATATAAACATTTTAGACATAATATTAACCTCTGTTAAAATTATGTATTATCATTGTGTTTGCTGATTAAATTGTCTTAATATGTCGTGGCATCCCCAAACTTAAATTTATTGTTAATTTTGCTGGAAATTTTTCAAGAACATTCATGACTTGTATGAAATAAATAGAAATAAAATGCAACAAAATGAATACCTATGAAACAAATATCTAGAAGCAGATTTTAGAAGGAATTCATAACCTTGGATGGGATATGCTTAATGTGCTCTCAAAAAAAGCATAGGTACTATTTATTTGGAGTAGAATGAAGAAAAGCATTGACAGAAAACACATTTAAAAAGTTACTGTTCTCCTTGAATAACCCTGTAATTCAAGTAAGGCTTTGCATTTATATCTAAATATCTGGAGAGGTCTCTGAAGGGATTTAAGTGGAGAAGCATCTCATTGGGAGGTTTATTTTTACTCCTTGAGAATGTGTAATAGGAGACTAGACTCAAGAATTAAAAATGAGAGACTGATCAAATGTAAGTAATAATAGTGGCTTGAGCTTGCAAATAAATTTGAAAATTAAAAAAAGTTGTCTCACAAGATATATCTTTCAAAAATATAATTTGAACTCCTGGTTTTCTTTCTCTCTCCCCTGCCATCATGTAAGATGTAATGTGCTCCTGCCTGGCTTCCACTGTGATTGTGAAGCCTCCCTAGCCATGTGAAACTGAGTCCATTAAACCTTTTTTTTTCTTTATAAATTACCCAATCTTAGGTATGTCTTTATTATCAGAGTGAAAATGGACTCATACATAGAGAACGACTTTATAGAGATCTTTGAGATATCCTAATTCTGGTTAACCAGAACTGTTAATGGATGAGCTACAGTATAGAAGAGTGGGTAAAAAAATAATGATAACTACATTTGGAAAAAAGGGGGCTTAAACAACCAGGTAGGGCCACTTTTAGAAATTGTGAACTATGGAAAAGGAACTGACAGGTGGAGGGAAATGAAAGAATAATTTTGGAAATGTCAAGTCAGACTTTTAATTAACCTATTTATTATTTGCATATATTTAAAGGATACAAATGTAATAAGATATCCTAGCATCTAAAAGAGATAAGCAGGCCACAGCATTGGAATCTGAGAAGAAATTGCAAATGATGTATTGAAAAATTTTGGTATATGTGTCAAGTAAAAAAAGTTCAAGTATAATAAACTAGTTATGGTTTCCTATGCATATTAAAGTTATGTTTACTATACTGTAATCTATTAAGTGTACTATAGCACTATATCTAAAAATCAATGTGCATGTATTAATTAAATAGATTTTATTTCTAGAATAAATCCTATTATCTGAGTCTGTGATGAGTTGTCATCTTTTTGCTGGTGGAAGGTCTTATCTCAGTCTGATTAGAGTGATGTTTGTTGAAGGTTGGGATAGCTGAGCAATTTCCTAAAATAGGGCAACAATCAATAAAATTTGCTATATCAAGTAACTTGTCTTAGTGGGTATATGGTAGATGTATAGATGTATGGAGTACATAGGATATTTTGAAACAGGCATACAATGTCTGATAAGCACATCAGAGTAAATGAAGTGTCCATCACCTGAAGCATTTATCCTTTATTTTGTTAGCATGTGATGCATCTGATAGAATTTTACTCAGAGTAGAACTTCTTTAAAAATTATGACCAATCCATTCAAACCCTGCAACTGCTTTGTTAACAGTTTATCGAATATTCTAAATCTTTTTCTGTCTTTTCAACAATGCTCACAGCATGCTTACCAAAGGAGTTGTTTCCATCTCAAGAAACAACTCTCTTTGTTCATCCATAATAAGCAACTTCTCATCTGTTTAACTGTGAGATTGTGGCAACACTGTCACATCTTTAAATTCCACTTCTAATTCTAGTTCTCTTGCTACTTTTACCACATCTGCAGGTTACTTCCTTCACTAAAGTCTTGAACTGCTTAAAGTCATTCCTATAGGTTGGAATCTACTTCATCCAAACTCCTGTTAATTTTGATATTTTGACAACCTCCTATGAATTATGAATGTTCTCAATGGCAGTTAGAATGATGCAGCACCGTCAGTAGGTTTCCAGATTTACTCTGTCTAGAATCATCAAAGTAATTACTATCTATGGCTGCTATAGCCTTAAAAGATATATTTATTAAATAATATGACTTAAAAGTCAAAATTACTCTTCCATCCATCTGCTTCAGAAAGAATGTTGTGTTAGAAGGTATATAAAAAAATATTAATTGTATACATCTGCATCAAAGCTCTTGCATGACCAGATACATTGTTAAAGAGCAGTAACATTTTGAAAAAAAATCTGAGCAGTAGGTCTTAACAGTGGGGTTAAAGGATGTGCTCTCATCCAGGAAATTGTTCCATTTCTAGACCATAGGCAGGATAAATTTTAGCATCGTTATTAGGGGCCCTAGGATTTTAAAAATAGTAAACAAGCACTTGCTTCAACTAAAGCCATTATCTGCATTATCCTCTAATGAGAGTCAACCTGTCCTTTGAAGCTCTGAAGCCAAGCATTGATTTCTTTCTAGTTGTGAAAGTCCTAGCTGGCATCTTCTTCCAGTAGGAGGCTGTTTGATCTATATTGAATATGTTGTTTAGAGTAGCCAACTTCATCAAATATCTTAGCTAAATCTTCTTAATAATTTGCTGTATGTAGCATATACATTGACACTTGAAGCTTCACTTTGATGATATAGAGATGGCTTCTTTTTTAAACCTTGTAAACCAATACTACTAACTTCAAGTTTTTCTTCTGCAGCTTCCTCACCTCTCACAGCCTTTAAAGAATTGAAAAGAGATAGGATCTTTGGCTTAAGAGAATCTTGTGACTGGTTTGAGCTTCTATTGAGACTCTTAGAACTTTCTCCACCTCAACAATTAGATAGTTGTGCTTTCTTTTAAGTGTCTTCAATAACTTTTCATTTGCATTCACAAGTTGGCTAATTGTGGTGCAAGAGGCCTGGCTTTCAACCTATCTTGGCTTTGAATATGCTTTCTTCACTAAGCTTACTCATTTCGAGCTTTTGATTAAAAGTGGGAGACATGCAACTCCTCTTTTTCCTTGAATGCTTAGAAATCTTTGTAGGTTTATTAATTGGCCTAACTTCAATATTATTGTTTTTCAGCAAATAGGGAGTGGAAGAGAGGATTACAGAGAGGATAGGCCAGCCTGTGGAGGAGTCAGAACACACACATTTGTTGATCAAGTTTTTCATCATATTGACTGCCTCAAAACAACTACTTATCATAGGTCATTAAAACAGATTTAACAGCAACAACAGAAGTTTGAAATATTGAAAGAATTACCAAAATGTGGCATAGCAACACAAAGTGAGCACATGCTGTTAGAAAACTGGTGCCAATAGACACATGTTCCACACCGGGTTGCCACAAACCTTCAATTTTTAAAAACTGTAACATCTGCGAAATGCAATAAAGCAAAGTGCAATAACAAAAGGTATGCCTGCATGTACATACAAGCTTGCAATTTTCAGAAGAAAAAATAATGAAAATATTATTTTTGCTGAAAAAGTGAGGTATTAAATTTATGTATGTAATTAATGACAGAACAATGTTGCTCAGTGGTTTTGCAACATTGTATTTTTGGTGTTTTCAAATTAGTTTGAGATGTTCACACTGATAATACAATAATAAATTCTACATATAATGAATATTTAATATTTAGCACATGATTAAAAGAATGAAAGATGTAGATTCACAATGTTGTAGCTATTACAATATAAACTGAAGAAATTCAAAACTTCCAATGTGTGCCTAATTGCAATTGAATCATTCTTTACTGAGAACTCTGAACAAGTGAAGAGCTAGGTATTAGGAATGTGGAGTGGAGGATCAATAAACAAGAAAACTTTGGTTCCTGTCTTCACAGACGCTATTAACTAATGGGAAAACCAGACATAATATATAGTCACTTAGAAAGGGACTAAAGATTATGAAAACATGCACAGTGCTTTGGGTCACATGACAGTGAAATCTTAGCTATCTGCCAGGAAACAATGTTTAAAATGAAATTTAAAGATTGAACATATTTAGGTAAACAAAAGGTACGGACAAAGGGAAGTTCTAATTTGGGCAAAAGGAACTATGTGTATAGCTGTGAAAGGGCAACAAAAGGAAGAGTCTTACTTTGAGTGAGATATGAGAGTTGATTGACCCAAGACAAAGTTGCCAACAGTCATTGCAAAGTGCAAAATTATGTCCACCATAAGGTTTTTGTTTAAGCTTTTCTCCTAAAGAAAAACGGTGGCCATTTGATGTGTTTTGGAACAGGCAATAACATGATTATATTTTTAATTCACAAATGTCTGTCTGAGTTCAGTAGGAAGGATGTTCTTGAGGGGAACAAGAGCAGATGTGGAAAGTCAAGTTAGTAAACTGCTGTAATATACAAATGAGATATAATGCTAATTGAGATTATAAAATAGCAATTAAAATAGATCTAAGTAGAATCCAGAAACACTATGAAGCAATACCACAGAATAATCAGCCGTGTGGACTTTGGTGGCAGAAAAATTAGAGTTTAAACTTTGATTTTATAATGTATTAGGTATTGTGATATAAAATTGAAATTACTCTTATCTACTATTAAATAATAATGGTATATCCAGCACAAGGTTGTCATGTGGATTAAATTAGTTAATGCTTACAAAGCACTTGGCCAGCAATTATATCATATAACTACAGGTTATAAACATCAGTACTATAATAATAAAAATCATGGGTTGTGAATCAAATATGACCACAAACTTTCAAGATTGAGAAACTAAGTGAAACAGTGGAGTCCTTTAATTAAGATGAGAACCTAGAGAAGAAAAAAATAGTCCAGGGATATTGAGGAGGAGGATGATTTTCATTTTAGACAATAATGTTTATTTTCTATGCATTATATTAGGATTATGTAAAAGCAAAATGATATACATATCAGAGACCCAGCCAAGCATTAAACAGTGTTTTCATGTTTGTTTTGTTCCATATTTCTCCCTTTCCAGATACTTGTTAATCCCTCTGTTTATCAGAATACTGTTCCAGCTATTTTCAGTTTTCCGTACAACTTTGGTATTTTTCTCCAGATACTCCCTCATTTTTGCCTACAAATTAAAAGCAAAAAGCCCCCTACAAAATCCATGAACATTTTTCCCTTAATTATGCTTTGCATAGTTTTTAATGCCGTCTTCACATATTGGCTCAAATTCCTCAACTGTGAAACCATTCTATGACATATTTATGTCAATGTTTTGTCTTTTTATTTAATCTATCAATTTTGCTAACTAAGCTAATATATATTGTAGTTAGTGTTTACAAGTTCAACTAATATTTCATATTTATTGAATATAACTTTTTTATATTTCAACTAATAACTTTTTAATTAATATTCATTAACATTTACTACTAATAAAATTCTCTAAATATTCTAAGCCGACTTTCATTACATGTCACCAAATCTCTTTGGTTGAAACTCTCATTCATTCATGAATGCACATATGCATTTATATCCTAATACTAATTTAGGGTCTGCTTTATACTAATTGTCTTTGTTAGGCATTCAAAAGACAAGATTAATAAGTTCATTACACAAATATGTATTGGACATCTTCTTTAGGCTAAACAGTTTTAGGTCACTGGAATGGTTCAGTAACCCAAAACCTTTTATAGTTGAGCTTATATTTTATTGTAGGGAAGCTGAGCTGAATTATACAAACAGATTTGTTAGTCTTCAGTGTATGGTTTTGTTTGTTTCGTTTTTATGCAAATATTCTATTGTTTTCTTTCTTTATTATTATACACTAAGTTCTGGGGTACATATGCAGAACATGCAGGTTTGTTACATAGGTATACATGTGTCATGGTGGTTTGCTGCATCCATCACACCGGTGATTTGTAAGGCGGGTGATTTGTTTGTTTTTTAAACCACAGAGTTGAACATGATGAGCTAGCCAATGAAAGTATATAGAGAAAATAAACTGGAACACAGAATAATTTGTGACATTTCAAAATAAAGAGAGAAAGAAGAAAAGAACAAACACAGGAAACTTAGAAGAAGAGGCCAATTACATGAGAAGACAACTAAGGGGAAGCATATTTTAAAATGTCAGGTAAAGAAAGTGAGTAAATGGGTTAAATCCTGATGGTATGTCAAATAAGGTAAAAACATCACTAAGCTAAAACATGCAGAGATCATTCATAACCTTGATCAAAACAAACAGACAAAAAGACAAAACAAAACAAAAATTCATTAGCATGATGGCTATAAGTTTCTGTTTAAAGTAAATTTAAGGAAAAAAGGGGCTGGATACAGTGGCTCACGCCTGAAATCCCAGCGCTTTGGGAGGCTGAGGTGGGCAGATCACCTGAGGTCAGGAATTCAAGACTAGCCTGGCCAACATGGTGAAACCCCATCTCTATTAAAAATACAAAAATTAGCCGAGTGCATTATTGGGAGGCTGAGGCAGGAGAATTGCTTGAATCTGGGAGGTGGAGGTTGCAGTGGGCCAAGAGTGCCACTGTACTCCTGTGTGGGCAACAGAGCGAGACTTCAACTCAAAAGAAGAAGAAGGAAGGAAGGAAGGAGGGAAGGAAGGAGGGAAGGAAGGAGGAAAGGAAGGTAGGAAGGAAGGAAGGAAGAGGGAGGGAGGGAGGGAAGGAAGGAAGAGGGGAGGGAGGGAGGGAAAGAAGGAAGGGGGAGGGAGGGAGGGAAAGAAGGAAGGGGGGAGGGAGGGTGGGAGGGAGAAAAAGAGAGAGAGAGGGAGAGAGAGAAAGAGAAAGATGAGTAAAAATAGGAACAGAATACAGAAAACCTTTTCCAGGACTTTTGTAAAGCCCTGGCAAATACGAGGTATAGATTGGAACTGTAACTAGCAGGAAAAAGATGGATCAAAAGAGATTGTTGCTTATATTTAAGTGGGAGAAATAAAAAGATAAGTTTCTGTCTATTAAAATAGTCAAGGAAAGATAGAAAATATTCTGAGAGAAAGAGGGAAGAATTGCTGGAAATAGGTCTTTCAGAAGGCATAGGGGAAGATGAAGTTGCAAATCACAAGTGGAGTCACTGGCTTTCAATAAGAACAAGGACTATTCATTTATAGAAACAGGCAGGGAAGAATAACTGGTGATATATAGGAGAAGGAACAAGTTACATAACAAATGAGACTTGTGGCAGAAAGAGCAAATAAGTTTTTCATAACTGAATGTTTCTGAAAAGCATAATGCACTCAAGTTGATACTTTCCTATTTCCACCATGAACAAAACAATGTGTCACAAATGGGTTTAGAAAGAATGTTGAACAGATGTCAAGAAATCTTTCCTCATTCAGAGGCCCATAAACATACGGAATGACCCACCAAGTAAACTGTGGATCTGGATTCTTTGTAACTCTCTAGGAAGTAATTAAAACACATATTTAGTGATCAAAACTTTTATGAAGAAAAGAGCTTGATGAATTGTATGATATTTAGATTTTTTTAACCAACATTTTCTCTACTTTATGCGTTTTTCCCTCATGGTTTTGTAGGAAGATGCATTTCTTCCATCTGTTATTTACCATTTTGAGCACTGTATAGTAAAGGAAATAATTCAACCAAAAAATTCAAAGAACACCTTCAGTGACTAACACTGGAGAAATTTTAAATATAATTATTTAGAAGCATATGAATCTATAGTTTACAAATTCTTAATTTTAAAATAATAAATTAAATAAGGCATAATAATTTTCTTTTTAGTTACCTGAAAAAAATGGCTCATTTACTCTAAATAACTTTTGACAGTTTCAGTAGATAACATGAAAATATTTCTAATTAAGTCTGTTTCAAAAACCCTGTGAATCTCAACATCTCACTTTTTTTTGTTTATTTCTGTCTGTGTATAACAATGGATATAAAGTATAATAAAGCAAATGATATGGAAACTAATAAATTACTGTTATTGGTAATTAACTGTTTGATTAGGTATCACTTCTTTCATATCTTTTTTTTTCCTCAGATGCTATTTTTATTGTGCTAAATACCATTCATGTAAGTCATCACAAATAACTAAGTTTATAAAATTTTAGAAGTGATCAGGTGATTTAAGATGTATCAGACAAGAGTTTCACATTGTATTTAATAAAAAAACATGTTCATATATTTCTTCTGTGTGAACAATTAAATTGCCTTTTTCTCTGCTATTGGAATCAAAGAAAATGCATTTGAGATGTTTATTATTCATGTATAGAGAGTATATAGTAAATTCCTGATTATTACTTATAACTCCATTAATTATTAAATGGAGAGAAAACATTTACATTGATTTTATAATTATCAATTATGTTTAGTTGCTCAATTTGAATGCAATATCATTCTTCATATTATGAGCCCACAATTTGGCAGGCTCAGTCAAGCTGTACTTACCTGATTACCTAATTAAAAAACTGAATGGATCAAGAGTGTATTAATTATGTGCCCCAGGAAATTACAGTACCTTTTTAGTTTCCACATCTGATTCAGGGGGCTAAAATATGCATACTTTTAAAAATATAAATTTAAACTTTCTCAATACTTTGAATTTGCTTTTTTAAATATTGTGTATATATTTTAGCATCCTTGAATAATAAAATTATGCTTAGCACATATTTCTTTTCTCACAACAGTGCCTTTTATATGGTACACATTTATTTTTAAAATCATTTAGCTTCACAACCCACAGTGTACATATATATATATATATATATATATATATATATATATATAGTGGCTCTTATTTATGTTTATGGAGAAGTGAGTTTATAGAATTTGTGTAACTTACACAAAAATTGTTGGGTCACACAACAATCACTTTTAATGGGTATATTTCATTAAAGCAGATTCATGAAAATATTTCTTAAAATATCTGTATATTTAGTATAATTATTTATTTTAGTATTTTTTCAATTACCTTAAAATTATTTTCTATGATTTCTATGCCAAAGATTACTTGATGTACCATATTACTACTTTGTGTACAATAAAGAGGGTTGCTTATTTTAGTCAATCTTTTATTGACTGATTTTCTGTTCTTTCTTATCTTTCTAGTAAGAATGGAAGACATGTTCTTCCTTCTATCCAAATTAAAACCCTTCATCATGAAAGTCATATATCCTCAACATCTTCTCAATGACTCATTAAAGCAAAATAAATATGGCCTGAGAAGGGCTCCATACTTCTATATTTGAGTCTTTGTGGATGAACCTTAACCTAGTTATATTTCTAGTATTTATTTATTTATATTTACAATTTATTTTTAATTGATATATAACAGTGTTCATATTTATTAGATACATAGCATAGTTTCCTAATTGTCCTGAGACAATAATTGTCTAGTTTCTGACATTATTCTTGTACACTTTTCATTCCTCCTTCATCTAGCTTCCCATTGATTGAAAACCTAACCTAGGAGTAGGCATCAGTAAACATTAGCTAAGTTTTGGCTAATCCCAGCAGCTATACTTCAACCACTCATAGACTGAGTTCAAAGAACACAGGCAAACATCAACCTGTGACAAATACAGCCAATTTCTGTACATCACTACCCTTTTTGTGCCTATATATTTGTTCCGAACGTGAGGCATCTCTGGAAACTCTCTGAATCTGCTGTGATACTGGCATCTGCTCAATTCACAAATTGTTCATTGCTAAATTAAACTCCTTTAAATATAATTCAGCTGAAGTTTTTCTTTTAACAGTCCCCAATAAAATTCACTTTCTTTTACATTTTTCTTCCCAGGGTTTCTAGATTTCTATTTCTAGTATTTACTTATTTATTTTTACATTTTATTTTTAATTGATATATATTGTTCATATTAGATACATAGCGTAGTTTCAAAATCTGCTATTTAATTCTAAAATACACTAAAAAATTATAATCTCCTATTACTTCCTTATCTCCTTCTATTACTCTTGGATTCAACATATGCAGAAAATTCCTTTTGGAAGTTTACATTTCCATAAAGATCAATTTACATTGTTCTTTATATAATATTGTAATTATTCATTTTTAAGATCTTTATTGAGCTATAATTTGCAGGTCCTAAAATTTATCCACTTAAAATGAATAGTCCAATGATATTTAATATGTTCACAGAGTTGTGCAACGTTTGCCACAATTAATTTTAAAACATTTTAATCATCCAATGAAGAAACTCCATAACAATTTGTAGTCATTCTCTATTCCCTGATACCCTCTTACGGTTTTCTACCATACATGCCCTGAGGCAATAATTGACTACTTTCTGACATTATCCATATTTACTTTTCATTCCTCTCTCATCTAGCTTTCCATCCCACCCACCCCTATCATAGTCACTCATGATACATGTATGATGACTACCCTGTTACCTAATTAAATGAATACTCCTTATTTTCAAATTGTTATCACAACCACTCTAAACCCAGCTTATCACTGCCATCTTTTTAAAACAACTTTATTGAGGTGCAATTGACACGCAGTAAAATATACATTCTGGAAGTATACAATTTGAAAAGTGTTGGCATATATGATATGTACACAAGCAAAACATCACAACAATCAAGATTTATAGATACATCACACTTAGATGTTTCCATAATTTTATACTTTTTTCTTCCCTTATTTTCTTACACCAACACTTACGCCTACCCTCCATCCCAGTGATAGGCTTTATGTTACTATAGATTAGCTTGCATTTTCTATATTATAAGAAAATAAAATTAAACAATGTTTACTTGTTTGTATGGCTTCAGTATTATTTTGAGATTTTTCATGTTGTAATGTGTATAAATATATGAACTTAGTTTTTATTTTTTTCCTCCCAGCTGTCAGCTTAGAAGCCTTGTTAGATGTCTCATTCACTTGGAAATAGAAAAATATTCACAATATACAAGAAAGAACTTGGTAGCTCAATATAAAAGAAACTTCAGATACTTCAGAATATATGGCAGGAAGCAACCTGCACTGTGGGTCTGGTGGGAAACATATGACTGAATCCACAGCGTGTGATGGGAAAAGAATGTCTCTGTGATATAACTTTCCACTAAGGAGCTAGGCAATCCAGGCCACAGGGGAACTTCTTGCTCCTACCAAGCACTAGATTTGACTTTGTGAGCAATAGAGTGAATGTGAGAAGGAACAGCAACAGGAAGTCCTACACACGCACTCCCAAGACCCCAGTCTGAAGAGAAGGAAGTCATTGCTGATCTTCACTTGTAAATGGCTGAGCAGAAACCTGCCAGCCCGCACAAGCAGGAGTCACAGGTTTGGAGAGTCTCCAAACTAGAATTTGCAACCTAGTGTCAAGTGGAGGAGAAGCCCTCAAGGCTAGAATTGAGAGTGGGTGTGGCATGTGCTCCAGTCACAAACGTAAGAATTGGGTGATTCTCTTTGTGGTATCCAATGAGAAGATGTGTGGCCTGGGAGCCATGGATTTGCTGGGCAGGAGGGTTTCATAATCTGAGGACAGAAGTCTGGTGACTTGGCTGTCTGTTTCAGCTTGCTGCTAGCAGCAAACAGTGGGAGGGAGCCCTGCCAACTGACAGTCTTGAACCTGAGTCAACCCTCCTTCCCTATGCTAGCTGTTTGGTACAACAGCAGTTGCTCAGCTTATTCCTAGAGCATTGTTCTTAGGCCTAAGAACTGCCTTCTGACCCCCACTGGGGCCAGTGTTTGAATCTGTCATTGGAGGATTCAAGGCCGCCCAGCCTTGCATGGCTTTGCTCCCCTATCATCTGCTTTAATGTCAGAGCATGGGTCCAGGAACCCTGGGAGTTCCATGGCACAGCCCACTGCCTGAGACACAGAGTATTTCTGATGAACACAGGTCAAGTATAAACCCTACTGCAACCACTACAGCGACCTACTGGTGAAGAGGTCAATTTCTGATTCTTGAAGGTCAAAAAAAAACAAAAGGTCAATTATAACATGGGCTGAAACACTGACACAATGCTTAGGAAGCAGACAAGCTTCATGTGACCACTGTTAACATCATTACTCACACCACCACAGCTGCTAAGGAGGCCTTGAGCTGACTCACCTGACCAGTATATTACTACCACATCTGGCATTTGAGAAAGCTACCACACTAAAGTAATGTGTTACAAAGGTATTTATATAGATTCTTCACCACTGAATACTCCCAGAAACAAAGCAAAACTGCTCTATTCAATATACCTTATTAATCACATCCTCAAGAAAGGAAGAACAAAAAGAAAAGAAAAGCTCTATTCAAATGAAAGTAAGCTAAAAAAATAAGAAATATATTTCACTTCAGATGTGAAGAAATAAGTATAATAGTATTGGAAGTATGTAAAAGTAGGGTGTAATCATCACACCCCCAAAGGATCACATTAAATCCCTAGTAATGGATTCTAACAGAAATGAAATCTCTGAAATGCCAAAGAAGTCAAAATAGCCAGGCATAGTGGCTCATGCCTGTAATCCCAGCATTTTGGGAGGCTGAGGTGGGTGGATCACCTGAGGTCAGGATTTTGAGACCAGCCTGACCAATATGGTGAAACCCTATCTCTACTAAAAATACGAAAAATAAGCCAGGCGTGGTGGCCTAAGCCTATAGTCCCAGCTACTCAGGAAGCTGAAACAGGAGAATTGCAGTGAGCTGAGATTATGCCACTGAACTCCAGCCTGGGTGACAGAGCGAGACTCCATCTCAAAAAAAAAAAAAAAAAAAAAAAAAAAAAAAAAAGAATACAAAATAGTGATTTTAAAAATCTCAATGAGACCCAAAAGAAATCTGAAAACCAATAAAAAGAAACCAGAAAATCTATTCAGAATGTGAATAACAAATTTACTAAGGAGATTCATATCTTAAAGGAGAACCAAACAGAACATACAGAATTAAGTTTCCAATATCTGAATAAGCCAGGCAGAGAAAGAAACAAATAAATTGTGATATGGTTTGGCTGTGTCCCCACTCAAATCTCATGTTGAATTGTAACTCCCACAATTTCCACATGTTGTGGGAGGAACCCTGTGGGAGGTAACTGAATTATAGGGGCAAGTCTTTCAAACGCTGTTCTTGTGATAGTGATTAGGTTTCATGAGATCTCATGGTTTTAAAAACGGGAGTTCTCCTGTACTAGCTCTGTCTCTCTTTGCCTGCTGCCATCCATGTAAGATGTGACTTGCTCCTCCTTTCCTTCCATCATGATTGTGAGGCCTCCCCAGCCATGAGGAACCATAAGTTGATTAAATCTATTTTTCTTCCCAGACTCAGGTATGTCTTTATCAGCTGCGTGAAAATGGACTAATACATGTTTCAAATTCTGTTTATGGGAGTATATCTTACTCAATTATTAAAGGCCATAAATATCTCAAAATAAGTTTCCTTGACTCTGAAAAGCAAAATAAGGATCAGCAATGTTTCAGGCAGAAGTCAAAAGATATTTTCTATTAGTTAAGTCCATTCTGTTAACCCTTGTTTTGCTTTACATTGATGAACATTTCAGCTCTTCATGAGTTCTGTACATTTTTCTTTTATTCCAGTGTCACAATCTCCAAAGTTATCAGAAACCTGCCTTTGAAATCTGTGTATTTCAAGTATCAGAAACCTGTGAAAATTCTGTAGATGGATACAAACCATCCTTTGAAGAGGATCAAAACAAGACAATTGCCAGTGAATAACAAAATGCCCAGGACAGTTACAGTCAGAAACATGATTGATGAAGAAATTTGGTTATTTATGTGCTTTACAATAACTTAATTGTGAATGATAGTGTTAGACATTAGAATTTTTAAAATTCCATACAATTTTGGAACATATATTAATAATATTCCCTAAAATATAACCTGAAGAAGATTAATCATCATTTTAGCAATTCCATGAATATAAACATATCAGATAATCCTGTTTACCTCTCTTCTGGATGCTCCAGGGGCCCTCTGTAGCATCCAAAAGCCAGGCATCAAGGCAGACAATTTTGAAACTGAAGTTTAATTTTGGGACACTACCTACTTTCAGTTTATGAATATGATTATTCTTCAAGACAAATCTCAATTTTCACTTTCTTATTACAGGGACACTATTATTACTTAAAACCCAAGCCATATTATAGGATACTTTTTAAAGGTACTATTAATGATATTGGGAAGATAGCCAACCTAGTTATGATTTATACTTTGACACCCTTACAATGCCACTCCATTACCACATACTTGACATTATTAAGCCCTTTCAGTCCTTAAAACACTTTATTTGATGTCTCTTTACTATTGTGAAGATAATATGTCAATTGTGTGATTTTTGAAAAGCCCAATTCTTCGATAAATTTTGCATTGAATAAATATAAATTTTATATCATAGTCACTTGCTTCTGAACAATATAGACTTATTTTTTCTAGGTTAGTATCAGTAATAAGAAGGGAGATGAAGATTTTTCAACTTTCAACAAATTTTTGCCTCAACTTGGTAAACTGTTAAAAACACTGCTTAAAATTTCTTTTCCTTCAATTACTTGAGAACTTTAGCACAAATTAAGTTTGATGGTGTAATTTTGTATGTATACAAATTTATATATAAATATAATAAATAATAATTATTAAATATAATATTATGAAGCCATCCTAGTCATGATTTATACCTTGATACCCTTATAATGCCACTCCATGACCACATATTATATTAAATATTAATATATGGGAAACATTTGTTTTATGATTTTGACATAGGTGTATATTTCATGTGAGCTTGAAATTCTAACATGAACATATAATAAAGTTTATGAAATATTTAATTACAGAAAGCATTTTTTCAAATCCAAATTACATTGTTGCTTAAAAATAATAAATTTAAGTTTATCTTGTCTTTTAAATGTCTTTAATATTATTTGCTGGATTACTTGATTAAAAAGATAAATAAATGTAATAATATGAAGTGGAAACAACCTTTACATATACACTTACTATGTATTTAAATATTTAGATAAAAAATCTACGATGGTAAGACAATCAAAGTACAACCAAAACTAAAAAAAAAAAGGACTTATTTCTTCATATTAGATAATTCAGTTTACTTTAAAAACTCAGTCGAGTTATGAGTATTCCAGCTTTACATCATTGTATATGTTAATGCTGAAAAAATATTTTCACAGTACAGTTTAAGAATGAAGTCATTCTGACTTTAGCCATAAATGTAAATGTACATCCTTTATGAAGTCACTTGGGCAATAAGATTTTGAACATGACACAATGCTGACTAGTCCTAAGCTACAAAGCTAGTATGTTTCATATTTATAATAAAAAAGTATTTTTCCAATCTGTTCTAGAGAACACAAGTTAAGAAATAATCTGAACAGTGAAAGTATCCCATGTTCAAAAACTGTTTGTAAAATTCTAGGTTAAAAAATATATTTAGAGTTTTTCTCTTGTTGGTGTTCTCAGCTTCTTTAATTTTTATAAGTGTTTATATTTCGTGGTTTTTATCTAAATTTATTTGACAAAGTGGTTTTTTCCCCTTGAAGAATTTGAGCTACGTAAACATAATGAATACTTCAAAAGGAGACACTATATTCATTTCTAACATAAAATAATAAAGGAAAAAAGGATAGGAGTGTTAAATAGTATTCTTGTAGTGTAAAATTGTATCCCATGGTGAAATCATTTGCTCAAATCATAATACTTGAAAAAGATGCAAAGTAATGAAGGCTTGCCTATAAAACATGCACTTGGTCAATGTCAAGTCATACAATATATAGAATTTGCTCTTCCCAACTGATAATAAAATGTATGTGTAGAATCCGGAAGTGCAAACCATAAAAGGTATGTTTCATATTTTTATATTTGTAAAGATGTGATGAAATTCCAGAAGATTTTCTGAATTCCTGGAGAGTTCCATAGTCACATCTGCAATACTGCAATGTTTAAGATGTTTATTGCAACACTATGCTCAAGTACCTGCATACCCTCTCTGTGACAGGTCCCAAAAAATGTGGAACTATTGCTGTAACTATACAAATTTTTTGTGTGTGACGGAGGCTCACTCTGTCCCCCAGGCTGGAGTGCAATGGCGCAAGCTCGGCTCACTGCAACCTCCACCTCCAGGGTTCAAGTGATTCTCCTGCCTCAGCCTCCCAAGTAGTTAGGATTATAGATGCCTGCCACTATGCCTGGTTTACTTTTGTATTTTTAGTAGAGACAGGGTTTCACCACGTTAGCCAGGCTAATCTCGAAGTGCCGACCTCTGGTGATCCACCTACCTCACCCTCCCAAAGTGCTGGGATTAGAGGCATGAGCCACCACGGCTGGCCTATAAAAGACTTCATATCACTTATTCTATTCATCATTGTATATAATTGACATGTCACAATCACATATGATAAACAGCTCTGGTTTTAAGAAGTTAGTAGATGCTTTTTTAAAAAATTTAATTACATTAGCTGTAAACATATCTAATTCTCAGAAATTCAGTTCAATGTCTTCCTTCAGTCTTCTGACCCTAAAAATCTGTTTTCAACATCCTTTTCTTCTTTTTCCTCTTTCTGATCCTGGGAGGATGTTGGTACTACTAATAGTAGTAATACTGATGATATTAATATTGATAACAGCAATTAAGCAGGATGGGATAGCATTACTTTTGACCCCATTACTTTAAGTGCTTAGACAGGGACAAACTACATTGTTACTCTTTATCTCCAACTTGAACTTTAAAGCTGTTTTTTCAACTGCCTTAGATATTTTCCATTCAGATTTCAACATGCAGTAGCCACAGGAAATCAGCACTGAAATCGGTTTCAAAAAACACTGATGATATTTATCATCTATATGCTGTCAACTGGTAATCTTCTTGAGTTGTAATTTCTGATTCATCTGTGAATTGCAACTACTTACATCACAGTGTTTATGTGTGAATATATACCTGGTATGTAAATTAAATAAAATATCCATTAAATGTGTCTGACCATTCTCTGTGCATATTTTGGAATTTATATAATGTCTAAAAAGTTCATATCTCTCTTCTCATGTTTCTTTTTTTCTCTTTTTAAAGTCTCATTAGCTTCATTATGTCACCCTAACTAGTTTTCCCTATATTCCTTTAATTTCTATCTTTAGTCTTTCTTCTTTCTGCTTCTCATCTTTTCCATGGTACACTTAAAGTTTTGCTTTTCTCTATTCAAATGTTTTATGTAGGCATTCATCATCTCTCACTAAACAACTTTTGTCTTGAATTTTCTATTAATATCTAATGATAAAAATATTGCTTAGTTATCCAGATTAGAAATTTCCTTTGATTTTTTTTTTAAACTTGTTTATCATTCAGTGGTGCTTGTCCCTGTCTACACTTTGGTCTCAAAGTAACTCAAAATAAACAAAATAAACAAAGAAACAAAACCACAAAGCAATGTTAAGTAAAGTAAATCAGTCACACACACAAAAATAAAAACGTGATATCGCTACATGAGGAATATAGAGTGATGAAATTCATGGAGACAGAAAGTAGAATGGTGGGTCCTGGAGGACAGGGCTTGGGGAAAGAAGGATTAGGAATTTTTAATGTGTACAGTTTTAGTTTTGCAGGAAGAAAAAAGTTCTAGAAATGAATGGTGATAATTGTTGCACACAATGTGAATGTATTTAATATCACTGAATTGTACATTTAAAAATGGTTAAGATGCTAAACATTATGTTTCTTGCCACTATTAAAAATAATTTCTCATTCAGTATGATATTGGCTGTGGGTTTGTCATAAATAGCTTTTATTATTTTGAGATATGTTCCATCGATCCCTAGTTTATCGAGAGTTTTTAGCATAAAGGGCTGTTGAATTTTGTCAAAGGTCTTCTCTGCACCTATTGAGATAATTATGCAGTTTTTGTCTTTGGTTCTGTTTATGTGGTGGATTACATTTATCAACTTGCATATGTTGAACCAGCCCTGCATCCCCAGGATGAAGCCTACTTGATCGTAATGGATAAGCTTTTTGATGTACCGTTACAATCGGTTTGCCAGTATTTTATTAGCAAGATTTTTCATCTATGTTCATCATGGATATTGGCCTGAAGTTTTCTTTTTTTTGTTGAGTCTCTGCTGGGTTTTGGTATCAGGATCTGGAAACCATCATTCTTAGCAAACTGACACAAGAACAGAAAATTGAACACTGAATGTTCTCACTCATAGGCAAGTGTTGAACAATGAGAACTCATGGACACAGGGAGGGGAGCATCACACACTGGGGTCTGTTGGGGGAGAATAAGGAAGGGACAGTGGAGGGTAGGGGGGTTGGGGAGGAATAACATTGGGAGAAATGCCAGATATAGGTGATGGGGGGATGGAGGCAGGAAACCACATTGCCATGTATGTACCTATGCAACAATCCTGCATGTTCTGATCATGTACCCCAGAACCTAAAGTGCAATCATATATATATATTTTTTTTTTCTTAAAAATTTAAGAAAATATATGTAGGATTAAACTATGAAATTTTTGGCTGTACCCAAAAGAAAACCCAATCCATTGAATTTCTGTTTAGAGAAATTAGAATATAAAGTTTAAAATGCTTAAAGATTTTTTAAAAATACACACAGAATTTTAAAAAATGCCTAGAACCCCATCCCAAACAATTAAATCAGAACCTCTGGATCAGAATCCTGGGCATCAGTAAATTTTAAAGTCTTCAGAGATTTATTATGCAATCAGGTTTTGGAGACAGTGTTTGACATTTTCACTTTTTTACATCCCCATGTACACATTCAGATATCACCTTCTATAAAATCAGTATATTCACCATTGCATTGAGAAATTGTGAAGTAATAGTTTTATCAGTCATTAGACTGCATTAAATATAGATGCAACTCAATTAATATTCACTATTATAATAACAGAGAAAGTATCTTAAAGGCCAGGGTGGTGAGAAATACACATACGATAAATGCATATTGAAATCTGAAAATGTAAATAGAGAATATTATTATTTTTGTAGCTTTTATTAACATGAGGAAGAGGCAGAAATATAATCCAAGAAAAATAATATTTAAAAAGTAAAGGATATTGTAGTTTTATGTATGTTGCTCTGTGTGACATCATTGTTGAATGTGAAGTGAAAAGACAGATAAGAAAATAAATTTCAAAAAATATTTTAGGAATTGGTAGTAATTAAATCTGTTTTCCAAAAATTTAAAAGGTGGAAAAGCAAAAGGAAAGCTGTAGTTGTAGAATATTCCTAGAACGTTAGCAAATAATAGAATGGGATATTTACATTAGCATGTTTTATTTTTTATTCTTTTAGTAATGAGAGTTTTTGGATCATTGTCAGGTGAATAGGCAAAATACAATAAACTATTAAAGATGGGAAAATGGAATACTATTTTTCAACTGTCAAATCAGAAAAGATTTCAAATGATAAACAACGATGGAAATTGTGCTGTGAGATGAAGTCATTAACCACATGTGATTATCATGCACATGAGATATTTCTGCAAATTGCAGTGTGTTGGGAGGAAATAATATGCACCAGTTTTTGAGGACATTAAAAAAGTGTTAAAATATCTTAGTAGTTTTAATATTTATTCCATTTTGATATAAATATTTTAGACATGTTAAGATAAATAAAATGTATAATTAAAATTCATTTCACCTTTTCTCTACTTCTTAAATTATGGATACTAGAAATGTTTAAAATCACCATTTTGGCTCACTTTATATGTCTTTTGAACAGAGCTATTCTATGGTTTGCAGTGTAGAGAATGTAACATTTTTTCACATTTTATTTTTGCAAATAAATATTGAAAATAAAGATGTATGCATCAAAATGGCTAACAGTATTTTCAAATTTTAAATGTTCTCCTATCTCTTTATCGACTGATTAAAACTCACTTGTAGGTAAGAGTGACAAACATGATGATTGTTGAGCATTGGCTCTACGTTCTGAATACTAAGTCATAGCTCAGGTCAAAGTGTCTGTGTATGCCTCCTTTGATGGAGTACGTTAACTCTCAGAAGGCTCTCAAATTAGCCAGCTATGGAAAATGGTGGTAGATACTACTACACCACTTTTCTATTTCAATTCATGCTAGAATTTGTTGTTACTTGCTTTTCTGGATTTTTTTACTCTTCCACAGACACATATGCATATGTGAATTTTATAATTAAAATCTATAAATTTTAAGTAAAAAATAATTCAAATCTCCCATAATAAGATATAGGACTAATATATATTAACAAAGTAATTTATGATATATCCACTAGGGTAGCAATATTAAATTATTTTGGTACTCAGTTGTTTTTTAATTAAACCATATGAAATAGTATCAGCAGTTTACAAAAGTACAAAATGTTGCAGTTGCGATGGGGAAACTGGACGCTTGCCTGGTTTACATTTCAACCCCTGCAGCAGTGTTGAAGGCACATCTGCTGAATGATAAGCCACAGAGTTTGTATTTCTTCCTGGCTACTTATAAGAAAATATAATTGGAGAGTAGTTGTGAAAGCATACAAGTATAATTTAAAAATTAAAAAAAAATTGTCAAATATAAGTGTAACTGTGTTTAGTAAATTTAAATGTAATTGCATTTTATCATTAAAAAATAAGATCCAACTTTGCTTTCTCCAACTCCAGTAAAGTGAGATTTACTATCCTGTATTACTATTAATAGGAATATTTATTTTTACTATGACAATGAATACTACTATCAATGTTACCTAAACTACTACCTCTACTATTACTACAGTTACTATACAGTTAATATTACTTAAGTCAGACCACAGGTTTATTTTATGTATTTTTTGTCTGATTCCAAGAGTTTTAAATTTGTATTCAACTGATATGATTACAGAGTTTTTCAATCTTTATTTTCCTCTTTCCAACTAAATGAAGGAGTATAAACATGATTTTGTGGCTAAAAAGAGTGCTTTTACTTTTAAAAATAGTTAAATCATTCTACAATTAGTTTTAAAAAATTAGAAATATAGAAATTTAATGGCTTTCCATACACTTCAGCATCCCCATGCTTCACTCTACCAATGAACAGGAGAGAACTTTCAGAGGTATTGAATATATCTATCACTCTGATTGTGGTGATGGTTTCATGGAAGTTTGCATCTGTCTAAATTTATAAAGTCAAATATATTAAATATATACAATATTTTTTGTATATAAATTGTTCCTCAATAAAATTCATAAATAAAAAATAGTGGTCCCCAAAAGAAAAACATTAGAACTTTTATCTACTGATTTTACTTAAAATTACTTACTTGGAATATTAGAAGCTTTGATTGAGAACAGCACCATGATTAGCACATGATAATGCCATAGCAAAATTATTTTATCAAGTGAATTAACCTCACTGCTTAGGAACATATGGATCTTGTGTACTTGTTCTAAAGCTCTACTTTTTTTCCTCCTTTAATATGGACATTGGCCATTCAGCACCTTGTCTTATTAGCTCTGGACAATAAATATACATGTGACTTTTTTCCATTTTTTAATTTTAGTCTCAGAACTTGTGTTTTCGTCACTTCTTATTTTGTTGCCAAGTGTAAGTGAATTTGTTTAATTTTAGTATTAAACCGATTCTGAGACATATTCCACTATATGATATTATTTTACACTGAATATGATTATGCCAGAAATCAATGTATGATCTTCAATTTTATCTTTATTTCTCTGGAAGTTAAAATTGCAATGTAGAATTCTGTTTTATATTATTCAGGAAGACACATGCATTTCTTGTCACTAAGGTCTGTCATCAAGAGGTCTTAATAGAGGCCTTTTTATTGATTGTGCCAACTAAATTAGCTTTCCCATCAATTCTGAAGCTATTTGGAGTCAAAAGTAATGAGTGTCTCAGATGCTGATTCTTAAGGTTCAAAGTAATATATCAGAAAATCAAAGTAAAACTGTGATAATTAAAAAGTCATTGAACTTCAGATACCAATACTGCCAAGGCAGTTATATCAAATAACAGTTACATTTTTGATGTTATTAACAATCATCAATTTAATTATGTTAAAGATTGTCCCCTGTTGTTTAATAATGGGTATTAATATATAGGACACAGACAAATATTTATCATAGAATACAGATTTAGTTACTGGAAGATGTGAAATAGAGAACATTTTAAAACTTGCTTTTCTATTGAAGAATGCAATATTCATACCACAAGTCCATTAAAGGAAGCAAGGCACAATTTATTCTTTTTTTTTTTTTTTAAGCTTTATAGAAAAAAAGTGAAGTAACTATCATTAGGAAATAAGGGAATTGTTTATTGGCACTCAATATGAGGAACAGGTTCCCCAGTTAAAGGCATTCTTCCTGTTAAAAATAAGAAGATAGATACAAGGATATCACAGAGATGGAAGCATTCTCTTCATTTAAGAAATAATATAGACTGTGAGTGTTGGCTCACTCCTGTAATCACAGCACTTGGGGAAGCCAAGGCAGGCAGATCAGAGGTTTGAGAGCAGTCTGTCCAACATGGTGAAATCCCATCTACTAAAATACAAAAAAGTAGCCAATGTGGTGGTACGTGCCTGTAGTCCCAGCTACTCAGGGAGGCTGAGGCAGGAGAATCAATTGAACTGGGGAGGCAGAGATTGCAGTGAGCCTGGACTGTGCCATTGCACTCCAGCCTGTAGACAGAATGAGACTCTGTCTCAAAAGAAAAAAAAAAAGATATAGAAAACAATAATATTTCAGAAAACTTAATTACAAATTTGGATATATTTATGAAGTGATTTTAGATTCCTTTATCACTAACTTTATCCCCAAATTGGTCAGTGACACTTAAGGCTGTGAACAAAGCTGATGTTGACACAGAATGTGTTATATTAGCAACTTGTTTACTCCCAATGAAAATAAATCATATTAAGTTTTGCTGTAATTAATAAGTTGTGTTTTCAGCAAATTTTAAAATCCAGAATTTTGTTTAAGTAGACAAAAGATTCCCTATTTAATAAATGGTGTTGGGAAAACTGGATAGCAGTATGCAGAAAGCAGAAACTGTACCCCTTCCTGACACCTTACACTAAAATTAACTCCAGATGGATTAAAGACTTAAACATGAATCTGACATTCTAACAA
>CAUYLG010004863.1:0-30428 GCA_963573385.1 Cacajao melanocephalus | reverse complement strand
TCTCCCCAGCTCCCCACCTGCTGCTGTCCCTCCCCTATTTCCCCCTGACAGACTCTAGTGTGTGATGCTCCCCTCCCTGTGTCCATGTGTTCTCATTGTTCAACACCCGCCTATGAGTGAGAACATGTGGTGTTTGATTTTCTGTTCTTGTGTCAGTTTGCTGAGAATTATGGTTTCCAGCTTCATCCATGTCCCTACAAAGGACATGAACTCATCAATTTTTATGGCTGCATAGTATTCTATGGTGTATATTTGCCACATTTTCCCTGTGGAGTCTATCATCAATGGGCATTTGGGTTGGATCCAAGTCTTTGCCATTGTAAATGGTTTTTTGCAGTGTCGTTCTGGTATTGGTGATAGGTTTATGCTGGCCTAATAAAATGAGTTGTCAAGTGTTTCTTGTTGACTTTTTGAAAGAGTTGTTCTAAAATTTATGTGAATTATTTCCTAAATTTTTGGTTGATTTTATTTTGTGAAGCCATTTTGGTCTAGAATTTTCTTTGGGGGAAGTTTTAATTTCTTTAGTGGTTATAGAGCTATTATGATTATCCATTATCTGCTATTTCCAAGAGTTTGCCCAGTTCATCTATCTTTAACATACTAATCATATTCATTAATTTAATTTAATTTAATTTATTTGAGGCAGGGTCTTGCTCTGTCACCCAGGCTGGAGTACAGTGGCTTGAACATAGCCCATTGTAATCTTGAACTCCTGGGCTCAAGGAATCCTCCTGCCTCTGCCTCCCAAGTAGCAAGGACTATAGGCATATACTACCATATCTGGCTAAAGTTTAAATGTTTTGAAGAGATAGGGTCTTGCTATGTTGCCCAGTGCTGGTCTGGAACTCTTAGCCTCAAGTGATCCTCTTGCCTTGGACTCTTAAAACTTTGGGATCATATGTGTGATCCACTGTACCCAGCCCATATTCATTTTAAAGTCTCTATCTGATTTACCATTATCTGGACCATCTTTGCATCTAGTTCTGTTGACTGCTTAATTTTTTGACAATGGTTCATTTTTCTTGCTATTTTGTGTCTCGTAATTTTTAAAATTTAAAATTTTTTATGGATACATGATAGTTGCACATATTTATGGAGTACATGTGATATTTTGATGCAAGCATACAATGTATAATGATCAAATTGTAATTGGGATATCCATCACCTTAAACACTTATCATTTCTTTGTGTTATTAACATTCCAATTCTATGCTTCTAGCTATTTTGAAATATACAATAAATGATTGTTAACTATAGTCACTCTATTGTGCTACCAAACACTAGATCATATTCTTTATATCTAACTGTATTTTTGTACCTATTAACCAAGCCATCTTTGTTCCCCATCCCCTACCCTTTGTAGCCTCTGATAATCATCATTCTACTCTCTGTCTCCATGAGATCAAACTTTACAACTTCCAGAGATAAATGAGAACATGTGATATTTCTGTTTCTGTGCCTGGCTTATTTCATTTCACATAATGTCCTTCAGTTTTATCTAAATTTTTGCAAATAACAGAATTTTATTCTTTTCTGTGACTGAATAATAGTGTATTGTTAATATCCACCACATTTTGTTTATCTATTCATCCATTGATGGACATGTAGATTAATTCCATATCTTGGCTATTGTAAATAGTGCTGCAATAAACACAGGAGTGCAGATATCTCTTCCATATACATATTTCTTTTCTTTTGGATATATACCCACCAGTAGGATTGATGGATCATATTGGATCATATGGTAGTTCTATTTTTAGTTTTCTGAGAAACTGCCATACTGTTCTCTATAATGACTATACTCATTTATATTCCCACTAACAATGTACAGCATTCCCTTTTCTCCACATCCTTGCCAGCATCCATTATTGACTGTCTTTTTTTTTTTAACTGGGGTGATATGATATCTCATTGTAGTTTTGCCTTTCTCTGATGAGTAGTGATATTGAGCATTTTTTGATATGCCTCTTGGCCATTTGTATATCTTCTTTTGAGAAATGCATATTCATATTTTTTGCCCATTTTTAAATTGGATTATTATTTATTGTTGTTGTTTTACTATTGAGTTATTTGAGCTCCTTGTATATTCTGGTTATTAATCTCTTGTCAGATAGGTAGTTTGCAGATATTTTCTTCCATTTTGTGGGTTGTATCTTCACTTTGTTTCCTTTGCTATGCAGAATCTTTTTAGCTCGTTGTGATCTTATTTGTCCATTTGCTTTTGTTGCCTGTGCTTTTGAGTTCTTACACAAGAAATCTTTGCTTAGAGCAATGTCCTGGATTGTTTCCTCAATATTTTCTTCTAGTAGTTTTAATGTCAGGCCCTACATATAACTATTTAATCCACTTTGATTTGATTTTTGGATATGGCAGGAGATAAAGGTCTAATTTTATTCTTCTGCATATGGGTATCTACTTTTTCTAGCACCATTTATGGAAGAGACTGTTCTTTCCACAGTGTATGTTCTTGGTCCCTTTATCAAAAATGTGTTGACTGTAAATTTATGGATTTATTTCTGGGTTCTCTATTCTGTTTTCTTGGTCTATTTGTTTGTTTTTATGCCAGTACCATACTGTTTTTGTCATTATATCTTTGTAGTTTATTTCAGAGTCAGGTAGTGCAATGCCTCCAGCTTTGTTATGTTTGCTCAGGATTGCTTTAGCTATTATTTTTGTGTGTGTGTTTCCATATAAATTTTAGGATTACTTTTTTAATTTCTGTGAAGAATGTCTTTGGTATTCTGATAGGGATTGCAATGAATGTGTAGATTGCTTTGCATAGTATTGACATTTTTAACAATATCGATTCTTCCAATCCATGAACATGGACTATCTTTCCATTTTTTGTGTCCTACTCAATTTCTTTTATTTGTGTTTTACAGATTTTATTGTAGAGATATTTTACTTGGGCTAAGTTTATTGCTTGTATTTTATTTTATTTGAAGCTATTGTAAATGGTTTTACTCTTTTGGTTTCTTTTTCAGATTGTTTGCTGCTAGCATATAGAAATGCTACTGACTTTTTATGTTAATTTTATATTCTGCAACTTTACTGAATTTTTTTTATCAGCTCTAATACTTTTTTGGTGGAGTCTTTAAGTTTTTCCAAATATAAGATCATGTCATCTGTAAACAAAGCTAGTATGACGTTTTTCACAAATTGAAAGTCTTTTATTTCTTTCTCTTGTCTAATCTCTCTGGGTAAGACTTCTAGCACATGTTGAATAAAAGTGGTGAAAGTGGGCATCTTTGTCTTAATCCAGATCTTACAGAAAAGGCTTTCAGTTTTTACCTGTTCAGTATAATGTTAGCTGTAAATTTGTCATATTTTGTCTCATAATTCTTTATTGCTGGCATTGTATATAGGAGATCAGTAGAAACTGAAGTAAATGGTGTTTATGCCTTGCAATTGCCGCACCTCTTTTCCTATCAAGTCATTAGCATGAGGAGTTAAATTAATCCCAGTAGTTTCACTGGATTTGGATTTTGTTGTTCATAGTTATTTTATGGTGCCATAGCCTTCAAATTCCTACAGAAGAAAATATGTTATTTTGTTCTTAGTGGAAGTTCCAGATTTCCAGAGTGAAATGGGAGGGAGTGGTAGTTTTGTGTCTTCCCCATCCATCCTCAGCTCCATTCTCCATTTTAGCTGGCCTTCCGTGTCTGCAGGTCAGATGTGTCTCTCGCAGTGGTGAGCTTTCACCTCTCTTGTGGTAGTGTGCCATTGCTTTTTACTTGCTTTAAGACTATTTGTAGCAGTGTTAGAGGATACCTTTGTTTTTCTTATCCGTCATCAGTGTTAGGTAGCTTTTTGTTTTTGAGCCTGAGTAGTGGGCTTTTGTAACATTTTTGTAATCTTTCTTCCTGTGTCAGCCAAACTCTGCCTTCTGCCTTTGGGCGATCTTGAGTACAGCCTAATTTCTTGTTTTTCTTTATTGCAGCAGACCTCTGCTTTGTATTAATTTAAGATCCTGAGCATGAATACACTTCTTGTTCTTCCTTCAGTGACAGAAGATTTGATTTTTACTTCATTTCAGTGCAACGTGGGAAGAGTGGATTTCTGTTACATCCTAGCAACTAAAGACTCGTGTGTGTGTGTGTGTGTGTGTGTGTGTGTGTGTGTGTGTGTGTTTTGGCGGGGTGGGGGAAGCGGGTGGTTTGCAGGAGTGCTTTCTAGTCATTTTCCAACATCACAGGGCACCTATTTCTAACAGCGCCCCAGTGGTTATCATCACTCATCTGTTAAGGGGGAGGTGAGTTTGAGGGTTTCACTTTCTAAGATATATGAGTCTAGGACACTGCTAAGTTTGTGCCAATTCTCCATGCTATTTCTGATTGTCACCTCTGTGACAGTACCCCTGAAAGAGACTCTCCCATGTATTCTGCATCTGAGATTTTCTTGTGAGCAACTGCTAGAAGGAGGTGTAAAATTGCTGGTGAGTGTGTGTCGGCTCTTTGTTTCTGGAGCTCTCAGGGATTCTAAATTATCACGTTAGCCCCCAGTTAGCCTTTAAGATATATTCAAAGGTTAGTTGCTTCTTTTTTACTCATTTCTATGGCTGCTACCCCTTCTTTCCATGCTCTGCCAAGAGCACATCAGTTAATAGTTCCCAATTCTTGGAAAAGCTTGTTACATTTAAAAATTCTGTATATTTGGTTGTTTTAAAACCTTGGCTCTGGTAGGCTCAAATAAAATTATGATTTTATAGATTTTCTGAATTTTTCTTTTACTTAGGATGAGAGTTATACTCTCTTGTGTCTATGTACATTGTAAGTGGAAAGAGAACTATCTTTTTAATCTTTGTATCCTGATTTGGGACTCTCAGTTTTAAGAACTTCTAAAAATCTCTGAGGATTTTTAAAAATTTTACTTAATCTGTAGATTCCTGCAGAAACACCATGGAATCCTGATCTTTGTGAGAATTTTGGTTTAGAAAGACTTCAATGTTTCCAGTTCCCACAATCTCAAATCACAGTCTCATCACACAATGTAAATGTAAAACCTTTCTGGCAGCCATTAGACTCTCTTTCAGGGCTTCACACTTACCTGCCAAGTTTATTTCCTTCTCAAGGCCTTCACATGGGGCTCCTCCACTTGGATAACTCCTACTTCATTAGCTCATATCTTAAACTCCTCTTCTTCAAAAATGCCTTAGAAACCCCTCGTCTAAGTAAGGTCTCCACCTCCTCAATTATATTCTCACATAGTACCTTATTGATTTCATCCTCAGCACTTATCATAGTTTATAATTTATAGATATATTTGATTATTCATTTAATTAGCCTTTTCACTGTTGGTTCCATTGGTTCAGAGCCTCTAGCCTCCATCAGTGCAGTTTACTGTTATTCACTGTCTTATTGACAGTTTAACTTGTACTTTGCCTAGTTCATCGTAGTTACTCAAAATTGGTTGAAAGATGCAATCCTTTTGGAGGCTCAGAAGGGAGAAATATGGTAGCTAGAGGAAAATAAATTCAAATCTGGCTTCCAAGAAAAGGCAAGTTATGGCACAAGAAAAATGGAAAGCCACATCTCAGAACTATAATCCAAGGCCAGGGCCAAACTAGGCCCTGTTTAAATTTGTTCTTTAAACAAGTATATCAGTCTCTGTAAGTGAGTAAGCAGGCAAGTTGAATATTTGCTTTGAATTTATTCTCCCATGTGAGCTTGGTAAAAGAAATGCTCATATAAACTTGAGAGGACGTGATTAAGTATGAAAGCTTTGAGTACACATCTGACCAAAATAACTCAATAGTCTTCTTAGAAAGGTACATACAGAATTGAGCATTGGATAATTTTTTATATATTAGGCAGCTGGCTTGTGCCATGCAGAGTATTTCGTAGAAATCATCCCAGACCAAATGAATGAAGAAAGGACAGATTGTTGAGTAAATAGTTTGCAAAAACTGGATCACTCCATGAAGGAAAATAAAACTGAATTTCTTCCTAACACTACAAAGATTTCAGGTAGATTAATCCTGCAAAGTTAATAGACTATGTTGGAGACTATTTTTGTCACCTGAGGTTGAGGAACGACTTCATAAAGAAAATCTGAAAAGCACAAATCATGAGCTGAATGGATTAGTTTGATTGTGTTGAAATTAAAGATTTTTTTAAAAATTACAAGTGTCATGAACAAATAAACAGATATAAGAATGGGAAAGGTATTATAATGTCTATATCTGACAGGAGATATGTATCTACAACACTTAGAGAGCTTTACAAATAAGAAAAATATACGAAAAAACAATAAAATATAGGCAAAGTAGGAACAGACTATTTGCAAAAAAGGTACTCAGTTATCAGGCACATAAGGGGATGTTCAATATCAAGTCTAGTGGGGATAATGGAGAAATGGAATATGGTGGTCATACAATATGGGATATGATGTGGCAGTTGGAAGCCATAGCCCAGCTTTGTGTAGCAACATGGAGAGCTCTTATGAAATATAAGGATATGTGAAACATATGGTAATGTTAACAATAATAGAAAACACTTATTAGTATTTCCTACGTGACAGTTACTGTTCAGAACTCATAACAACCCTGTGATGGATTATTACATCCGTGTTTTATAGTTAAAGAAACTGAGGTATATAAGGTGACATTGCAAGTGGACATTCTAGATCTGAACTTGGGCAATCTGGTTGCAGAATGTTTGCTCTATATGCCTAAGAACTACAATGGAAGCTATAGCACAATATTATCAATAAAATAAAAAGTTTATGCACTTCAAACTATGATACATGTTTTTGTAGGATATATTAATATGAAGGGATATCAAAGAATATTATAATGGAAAAAAAGGAAATTAAATAAATCCATCACGACGTGGTTCTTGCACAATCCTGGATGAGTGGGTCAAAATGGAGTCACAGGATTAATTTAACTCCTTGGACAAATGAGAATATGTAAATTTAACTTATAAATGTGTTGTACTTAAATACAGTTTTTTAAGCATTGATATGAGGACAGGCCAAGAAGCAGCTCCAGGAAGAGCCCTGAAGCAGTAGCAGGTATGAGGTGTAGATGCTGGTGAATAAAATAACATGAGATACAAAGGGAAAAATCAGAGAGCCTTAGAAGAGTCAGCAAGATGGTAACAGAGGAATATTCTTTTAGCCACTTTTGTGAGGAGGAAATGGACTTTTTGTTAATCTTGTTTAACATACAGCACTGGGCCAGCATGGTGGTTCACACCTATAATCCCAGCACTTTGCAGGCTGCAGTGGGTGGATCAGTTGAGGCCAGAAGTTCAAGACCAGCTGGAGCAACATGGCAGAACCCCATCTCTACCAAAAACACAAAAAATTACCTGGGCAGAGGTTGGGGTTGTGGCGCACACCTGTAATCCCAGCTACTTAGGAGGCTGAGGTGAGAGGATCTCCTGAGTCCGGGAGGCAGAGGCTGCAATGAGCCAAGGTCATGCCACCGTACTCCAGCCTGGGTGACAGAATTCAGGCCCCTCCCATAATCCTTTTCTTGTGGCCTTTCATTAGCTTTACAAAGGGAGTTTTCAGTCCCTGAGCAAAGAAGGGGCTAGTTTTTTTATTTTTGTTTTGTTTTTGGTAGGGGAAGGTTTTGAGATTGTGTCTCACTGTGTTGCTGAGGCTGGAGTTCAGTGGTGTGATCTCAGTGCACCACAACCTCCACCTCCCAGGCTCAGGTGATCCCACCTGAGTCTCCTGAGCAGCCGGGACCACAGGTGTGCACCATTATGCTCGGCTAATTTTTTCGTATTTTTGGTAGAGACAGAGTTTCACATAACAGTGAAGAGTTCACAGTTAAGGAATTAAACATTTTTTTTTAACCTTAGTCAGAAGTCAGCTTTCTGTCACTTGGCTAATATGGAGCTCCAGGAGCAGAATTTCTTATCTCTTTTGTACCTAACTTTAGCCTTTTTACATAAGCTTTGTCTTCATTCAGCAGCCATAAATTCAATTCAGATAAAGAATTGTTCTTGCTTGAATTCTTCTGGGATACCTGATAAAAACATAAGAAGTTTTGATATGATTCCCCAAAATCACTATAATCAGAGAAGGAAAAACATAAAGCAAGACTCACAGAACAAAATAAAACAAATTATTGGGCATCGTCCAGTCTATACTTTTGTGTACACAAATACATAGCAACTAGAGATTAGGCGGGAACAATTGGTGTCAGAGTTGGGACAGGCAATGACAGCACCAAAAAGACCAGGATCTGTTTTTCTTGCTTGGAGGTGTCCATGGCTGCTTGTGACTTTTAGAAGCAGATGTAGGTTATTAGATCAAATTGGCAGAGGAGCAAGAAAATCAACTCATAAGGAATACAGCTGCCCTCAGCTTCTTCCTAACTAGTCAACCAAATACCTTCTGCTTTTTTCTGGAACTAAGGTTCTCCTGAAAACAGCTTTGTCCCGCCTTAAGGTAAGTTAAAATGTTTGGTCTGGTAAAATGAATTAAACAAAAAACCAACTTTTTTCCAACAGGTGATAAAAAGGTAAGGGAACCTTAATTTTTATTCAATTTTTTCAACTCTCTCCCTGTTATTTCTAATGTGAATACTGGCTGCTGAATGGTGGATGAGCCCGAGGAGGCTATGTGATCTATAAATCTGTAGCAGAAATTGGTATAGGAAACACACACACCGCATTTTCCGTGTAATCATAAAATTGCTGTTTTAAATATGTAACTTATGCTCTCCTGCTTTTGTGCTTCAGCTCACATTTTTCTCCTTATAGGTCTTCCTATCTTTACCTTTCAAAAAATTTGTTATTTTCTTTAAGGCTGCCTCCAGACCCCACCACCTCAATTATACCTTTTCAAATGTACTCAATGCAAATTAAACCCTACCATCTCTGGGTTTGCATGTAACTGTATTTTAATTCTGTTCTGTCAGTTATCAGTTCTGACTAGGACTGTAGTAACTTGTGTATACATATTTTGCTTGGTCTTGCTCATTTTGGTTCTCTCATAGTGAATGTTTTTACATGCTATGTTCTCAATAAGTGAATACTGAGTTGAATTAGAGCGTTTCAAACATAGTAAATGCAGATTTTTAGTGAGTTGCATCTGATGGTCCTGTATGAGATGAACTGGGGGCTGGGAAATCATGGAGTTAGAAAAGTTGTTTACAAATGAATTGTAATATTCAGGCATGAGGCAATGAGGGTCCAGAAGGACAGTGATTGTGTAATGGAGAGGAAATGGTGATTCATAGGGAGATACTGGAGGGAAAAATAACAGATTGTTATGAATAATGATGATGATGATGGTGATGATAGCAACGATGGTGATAGCTCATATTTGTATAGTGGTTTACAGTTTATGTCGATGATTCCAGAATTATGTATGCAGATCTAACTCCTGGGAATCAAGTGAAGTGATGCAATAAATAATCATGTATTAAAGTGATAAAATGCATGGCATTTTTGTATTTTTCTAGGGAAGGCTTATTAGCCTCAAAGCTGAAAAGATATATAGCATAGAACATGTTGACAACTTACAATTTAGGTTAATTGTGGCAATTTAAGAGTTGCTGCACTTCTGCTGCTCATCAGGGGGTAGTCAAGATTTATCTGAGGAACAGTCTGAAAAATCTATTACAACATCCCTAATAATGAATTCCAAATACCAGTGTTATTTTTAGCAAATATTTATTTAACTCCCATAGATTCTGTGGGCACTGTGTTATCCCTCCCGAGAATGTAGACTGAGCAATTGTTCCTTATGCCCAGGGAGACAATGGTGTCCAGCTTGCTATATTCTGGTGCAAAGGCTAAAGTGAATGTGTTTGTCTTCTGAGGGCAAAGGGCATAAAACGTTTTTAACAAAATGCTGCTAGGTCATTTACATTTGTACCATGGGAATCTGGAGCTATAAAGGAAGCTGACTGCAGAAACGTCAGAGACCAGGATGCTCTACTATTGTAGAATTATGTATCTTGAAGTATGTTGATGAGTGGCCCTCCATCCTTTTAATCAAATTGATTGAAATGCAAAGTACCACATGCTTAGCTGGTGTCTGCTTAAGAGTTTCCCATCAACAGCTAAGAAAATGAAGAGATTTCATGTGTGTACACACTTAGCTTCACTGTTATATATTTTGTTTTTGTTTTCTCCCTTAATTTTCACGTGTGGAAAGGGCTTGAAATTTGTCCTGTTGTGGGACACAGAAGGATTGTATTATTTTGACAAATAAATTGATGACACCCCGTGGGTCCCACTTTCTTTTTTTATGGCCAGCAGGAATAAGGGAGGAAAAGCTAGAATGTCAGGTCTAGAGCTTGTTCCTGGGAGAGGAGTAAAGCTTTCAAATCCTGTTTTACAGTGAGAATGGAAGATGACCACTTGGTCTGGGCTTGAAGAGGGATTGCAAGGTTCCAATAAGTACGAGAAGGAGGCAGAATGTCAGAACTCTTTAGATAAAGATAGTTCTCTTAGGAGGTCAGTCAGGGATCAGTTCTATGGCTCAAGTGAGGATGACGGAGTAGAAGCGAGACCTAAGCAAGTGCAAACCTGACATGGATAAGACAAAGCTGGTCTCATTGATCACGTTGAATCAGGAAGGGAAGGAGACCAAGGCTCTATTAATGCCACATCAACTCCTGTTACTGCAACTTGGTATGAATGGGACTGCTAAATGTAGAGAGGGAACATTCAAAAGAACTGGAATTTAACAGAGCGATCAATGGATTGTGGTTAGTTGAAAGGGAAAAAAATAAGCTTTGATTATAGTAGGATTGGCAGGAAATTGATAATATGATTTGTAGGGGGCTGTCCTTTAAGGTAATATTTTAGAATGTCTAAGTGGGAAGTAGCCCTTTTTATATTTCTTTTAATGAGATAGCATAAGATCTACTGAAATGTCACTTTGGCACAAAATATTTCTTTATTAAAAAGAATACTCAGTGTATTCACTTATTACCCAATGAGTGTGACTTTTAGGAAAAGAGACAGGTGAGGGAGGAACATATTTTTCCCAGGCTTGACATGGCTCACATTCATAAAACCAGAGGAGAAGCAAAAATTTAAAGACTCTGTTGTGTGTGGCATGTTAGCAAAGGACCCAAGGCAAATTGAAAGGGAATTCAGAGATCTTTGCTATCTACAATGATTCTGGGACCTTTAAAATATATGCCCTTTATAACCCCTTATTGGCTTATTGTCGTTTGCCAACCAATATGGTATGTGAGTCCAATCTTGTCCACATACCTATTTCAGTTGTTTGTTCCTGATAACCATGACCCCAGGGGTTACTACAAATGAAATTTTATACTTGGAAAAATAAATAATAGAAAATATTGAGCCAAGAGAATGGAAATAATACATACCAGGGACAGTGAAATTGAGTCTTTCTTTAGAAAGGAAACAAATTAAAGAACCATCTAAAAATATAATGAAATCTATTTTCAGGACTGCAGCTGGACTTTGTATTGACTTTTCCAGTAACAGCTACATTACAGAATTGTGTAAACCCCACATTTACTAATCAGGAAACTCCAAAGATTAGTATCAGATGAATATGCAGTTGTTTCAATATATGGTCATATTAACAATTTGCTTAATTCAAGGGGAATGAAATTGCGTGATATGCTGAGTTATTTTTTATCTAGAAATTATTTGATTAGAATGGTATTATTTATTAGAATATCTATTATACATTAAAGGAGGCAAGAACTTTTAAAGTAAATAAATTAGAAACTTATGTTGGAAAGAATAGATTGGGAAACTAACATTGCATGCCGCTTCATGCTGGTCATTATGTTAATTTACTTATGTACATTATCTTCTTTCAATTTCACAGCAACTCTAAGAGATATAATTCTTGACTATTCTTGAGATAAGGAAGCTTAGGTACAGACAGGTTGAGAACTTACTCAAACGAAAGTTGTTTTTTTGTTTTTTTTTTTTTTTGTTTAGTCTTGAGAATGACAACAGCAGGATGACAATCAAATGTAGAAAGAATGATGGGGAACGTTGCCACTTTACACTTTACAACCATAGTGGTAAAAATTAATTCAGGTTTCCAACAAAAAGAATAATTAATAGATTCTGTAAGTGGGGAAATTTAATGAGGAACATGTATTTACATAGTCCCAAAATACAGTCATGCACTGCTTAACAATGCTTTGGTCACCAATGGACCCACTACACATGCACCAGTGATTCCATAAAATTATAATACTGTATTTTTACTGTATCTTTTTTGTGCTTAGATATTTAGATGCATAAATACTTACCATTGTGTTATAGTCCGACTATGGTATTCAGTATAGTGACATGTTATACAGGTTTGTAGCCCAGGAGCAATAGCCTATACTATGTAGCCTTGGTGTGTAGTAAGGTATATGGGCTAGGTTTGCATAAGTACACTCTGTGATATCTGCACAATGATAAAATTGCCTAACAATATATTACTGAGAACATATTCCTGTTGTTAAGCTAAGAATGACTGTACCTTTCCACAAATCATTTACTAATAAAAAGATTTTAAAAAGATTTTAATGCTGTACAGAAAACAGTCAGCATCTGAACACAGTTAACATCCTCAATAAGAAGCAGTGAATATCATGTGCCTCTGAATGACATATATACATAGCATCACTGTACTATTTCAACTAAAATGCATAATCTAAATCAAATCAAAAAGAAAAATCAGAAAACACACTGAGGTATATTCTGTAATGTATCTGGCCATATTCTTCAAGATTATTAATGTCATAAAAGACAAAGAATAAAAACAAAAAGAAGAGAAGTTGCCAAACTTAAGGAAGTGAATGTAACCTCGATACTGGGATCACAACATATCAAGGTTTACTGCCCAGGAGTCCCTGGCCAAGGCTGCGAGCAGCGGTAGGTGTTGAATATAGTCTATTATGTCCTGCTTACCAGCTGTGAGCCCTGCACAGTCTTCTCCAGCCAGTGGGAATTTACATAAAAATGCCACAAGTGCGACTTTTTTGTTACCCAAATGGGAGAAAGCACAAAAAGCAAAGCAATTTCTCTCATGATTATAGATTTAAAAGCACAACTAAAATAATGTAATTGAAACCTTACCTCATGCTGAAAGAAAACCATGTTATGATCAAGAAGCTTTTATTTCAGGCTTAGGCAAATGGACAATATCAGAAACCTGCAGCTCAGTTCATCAGGAAATCAAAGTCAAATTAAATGTAATTATTTTAACAGTGCCAAATAGGTTTGATAAAATTTGACATTAAGCCCTGATATAAACGTTCTGTAAACTAGAAAGATGTTTTCTTAACATGATAAAACCAACTCACTTTCAAAGATGAAAACATGAAGCATTCTCACGAAAATCGGAACCTCAGCTCTCTCATTTGACTGTGGATATAATACGTTTCAGTGCTGCCATGAGGAGAGGAAAAAAATGCTGAAAATAGCTAATAAGCATATATGAAATAACATTGAAGTAATGAAATTAAGTGTATTAGTCATTATACTAAATGTGATTATAAATAATTCTGTTAAAGATACACATACATGCACACACACAAACTTGAATTATTAGTAAAATATTGGTAATATGAAAAGATTTTTAATCTTGCCTAATCAAACTGTATTTGATCAGAAGATTCACAGTGCACACCATAGCGTAGAGGCTTAATAAATGTTATACTGTGTATGCTTTTCTGGTTAAAAGCATATAATTATATAGATCTTCTAAATAAGTATTATGTTATGGGACACTTTACCATTATTATTGTTGTTAAGATTCTTAGTCAGGTGTGGTGGCATGCAACTGAAGGCCTGGCTACTACTTGAGAGGCTGAAATGGCAGGATTACTTGAGGCCAGAAGTTTGAGGTCGTAGTGTGCTATGATCATGTCTGTGAATAGCCACTGCATTTCAGCCTGGGCAACATAGCAAGACCCCAACTCTAATGAACTAAAATAAAATAAGAACATATATTTAAAAAAAATGGATCAAACAGAAATATAAGCTCCATACAGCACAGAAATACGAACATATAAATAAGTTCTGAATGATATAGCCTATAATGCCCATGTGAAAATTAATTTTTATTGGACTAGAAAATAATTTCTAAAACACATATTCCTATGGTTATTGGTAGAATAGTAAGACATTTATAAAATGGAGAATTTATGTCATCTTCTTGCTCAATCAAATGCTTGGGGAAATCTTAAGTCAAGCTGTTCTGAGAAAAAAAATATTTTAAATAATCAGAAAACTCCGATTTGGTGTGAAGAAAGACCAGTAAGAGAAAAGGAGATGCCAAATTGAGTGGATTTTACCACCAAAATCTCCACAGAGCAAAACATGAAAAACAAAAATTCCATCATTTAAAAAAATTCTGTAATATCAAATCATTTATGTGACTGATTCATTTCTGATACAGAATATGTCTACACAGCCTCCTGACTTCTCTTTCATAGGACTTTTCCTTTTCTTAACAGCAGTTACCACAATTCTAGATTGTTTCTGTGGGTTTTCTTTTTTAATGTCTGCCTCTCTGAATAGACTCTGAATTAAAAAGAACACGCTTAGTTTGTCCATTGTTGTTACCTAGGAGTTGACAGAGTGCTTAGCACAAAGTAGTGCTCCATCTATATTTGCTAATGAATAAACAAATAAATATATAATTAGGCAAGTCAGTAAATCAAATTAATTGTAAAGGCAGTGTATCTAATCAATTAATTTGACTATTCCCCAGATACCCTTATTCTCTTCCTCTCATTCTCTGGCAATTTAACTGATAAAAATGAAGGAATTACTTCTTATAGTTGTCTGTTCCCTAGGAATGAACAAAATTACTGGTACGTAGATGGAATTATTTTTTGTTAAGGCAGAATAGATGATTGAAATGCCTACGTAGCGTGTTTAAACTATTAGAATAATATCATGACCATACTTGTCAATTGTGTGCATTGGTTTATACAGCTATTTTTTTAAAAAGACCTGAAAAACAGATTATAACTAAAGGTAATTAAGTGCCTAAACCCATGCTGTGGAAGGAGAACTATATATAGCAACTACAACTCATATTTAACGTGGTTCTGATATTTTCTTCCAACCCCTTCCTATTAGAAACATGGGCCTGTGGTCTGGGAGGAGATTGCCATCTTCAATTCTCAGAAAGTGCCCCTCTGTTTTTCATGATTTTATTTTGGTGTTCTCCATTGATACGCTTCTGAGTCTTGCATTATCTATTGCCTAACTACACCAGGGCTTTTGTACAAATTACAGCAAATTCTCTGTCTTCTTTTGTAAATGCTCGGATTATACACATTGAATCCTTAGTACATAGTTTTTATTGAGTATATTTATGTAATTCTAGATATCACCATTTGCAACTACAAAAAAATATATAGGGAAGTTGCTAATATTCTTTGAAAAAGATCCTTACAGCTGGTTACTCAGTTACTCCAGGAATAGCTTTTCAGAAATTTGCTGTGACCTTTTGGCCTGTCTGTCTTCGGTAGTTCTCTGTTACAAAGAGCTGCAGTGGTAGAATGGGAAGACATTTTTCCATCTTGTGATGGATAATTTTATGTGTCAACTTGAGTGGGTTATGGGGTACCCAGGATAAACATTGTTTCTGGGTGTGTCTATAAGGGTGTTTCTGGATGAGGTTGGCATTTGAATTGGGGGATTTAATAAGGTAGCCTGCCCTCCTCAATGTAGGTGGGCATCATCCAATCTGCTGAGGGCCTGAATAGAATAAAAGGTGGAGTAAGGAGAAATTCACTTTTTTCCTTCCTCACTGTTTGAGCTGGGACAGCTTATCTCATCGCTTCCTGGTTTCAGATTAGATTTACATAAGCATTGGCTCCCCTTGTTCTCAGGCCTTCTGATTGGGACTGAATTATACCACTGGCTTTCTTGGGTCTCCAGATTGCATGCAGCAGATGGTGGACTCTGCACCTTCCGTAATTGCATGAGCTAATTCATAACAATCAATCTCTCTCTCTCTCCATAAATGTATGTGTGTGTGTGTGTATATATATATATATGTAATATATATCAGATAGATAGATAGATAGATAGATAGATAGAGCCATATTCTATTCCTTCTGTTTCTCTGGAGGACCCTGACTAATATACCTAAACTTCTGCTCCTTGACATTTTGGGTAGAAGAGAACATCTTCAGAACTGACTGTAATTTGAAAATTGCTGTTTCCAAATGCACCCAAAATTTTGTTTTCTTTCAGATATGGGGAGGCCAACAGATCAGGAGAAAATTGCGATTGAAAAGATAGTTTGTTACTTATAGCTCCCTAGCTCCCAGGAGGAGGGGCACAACAAGCCATTCAGGGACACATGGAGAAGCACACCAAAGTTGATCAGGAGACAGAGGGAGCAAGCGGAATGCATGGATCAGAACCTTTATTGTGATTTTGGTGGGATGCAGTGAGAGAGGCAGGGTAAGCCACTGTACAGGTTTAGGACTGGATAGTTTGAATAATTTTGGCAGGCTCTGGGCTACATGAGTGATCCCTACTTGTCTGGTACCTGACCCCAGGGTGATTATGGAACAGGGAACATTGACTTGGTGTGTGACAATTAGGTAAAATAGATGATTGAGGTATGGGAACTGGATTGGTTGGTTTGCAAATCAAAGGCATGCTCCTGGGCAAGTCTTTTGCTATCTCTAAGAACTGGCTAGCCCTGAGAGGGGCAGTTTCTCCCCATTCAGGAAGGCCTGGATGCCAGAGCATCAAGAATACAGAAAAGAAGAAAACATCCTTAATGAGCATTTTTTCACTACACCAAAGTAATTGGAAGCTGTTCCTGTGTTGGATGGAATATTTGACTACATTAGCCCCCTTTTTGTCACTCACCCTGACATGATTTGGCCGTGTCTCCACCCAAGTCTCATCTTGAATTGTAGCTCCCGTAATTCCCACGTGTTGTGGGAGGGACCTGGTGGGAGCAATTGAATCACGGTGGTAGGTTCTTTTTCATGCTGTTCTCTTGAGAGTGAGTAAGTCTCACAAGATCTAATGGTTTTACAAAGGGAAGTTCCCCTACACAAACTCTCTTGCCTGATGCCATGTAAGAAGACGTGACTGCTCCTCAGCCACCTTCCACCATGATTGTGAGGCCTCCCCAGCCATGTAAAACATTAAATCTTTTTTTCTTTGCAAATTACCCAGTCTTGGGTATGTCTTTATTAGCAGCATGAGAACAGACTAATACGCACCCACTACCTACTGCAATAGCTTTACTAGTTAGTTTTTTAATATTTACTATACATCGATTCTATGCCTGCAGATTAGATGCAACTGTTAACAATGCAGTCAACTTAGCCATATGTTTTATGTAGGTTGATAAAAAGTTATTTAAAAAAACAAACATTAAAAAAAACCCTAAATTCATTTAAGTTATTGCTGCCGTCAGTAGGTATAATCAATCAAAGCCATTTTCGTTTCTCATGACTGTGTAAGAGCTCTGACCTGTGGATCTAAAGAGCAAAATCTTCCCTCAGAGTCTCTCAATGAACTCCAATGAAATAGGATGATTTTGGACATTTAGCATAGGACCAGGCTCACACTAGATGATCAGTAAAGGTCAGTTGCTTTATGTTTTTAAGCCTAATTTATTTTATAACATCAACTAAAACCACACAAATATCTGGCATCCAATAGATGATTAGTCTTTTGACTTTACTCTCTAAAAGACCAGTATTCTGTAAAATAACAAAAATATGTTTTCTTGAATCTTTTGTCTTCCTTCCTTCCTCTCGTCCTCCCTTGCTTCCTTCGCCTTCCTTCCATCCTTTTTTCCTTCCTTTCTCTCTCTTTCTTTCCCTCCCTTCTTTCCTTCCCTCCCTCCCTTCCTTCCTTTTCTTTCTCTCATTCTTTCTTCCTTCCTTTCTTTCTTTTCTTTCATCTTTTCTTCATTTCCCTTTCTCTTTTCCTTCCCTTTCCCTTTCTTTTTTTTCTTTCTTTTTCTTTCTCTCTCTTCCTTCTTTTCTTTTTCTTTCCTTTTTCTACCTTTCTTTTCCTTTTCTCTTTCTCTTTCTCTTTCTGTCTTCTCTCTCCCTCCTTCCCCCCTTTCTTTCTTTCTCTCTCTCTCTCCCTCCCTCCCTCTCTCTCTTCTTTTCTCTTTTTTTCTGTTTCTTTCTTCTTTCTTTCTTTCTTTCTTTCTTTCTTTTCTTTTCTTTTCTTTTCTTTTCTTTTCTTTTCTTTTCTTTTCTTTCTTTTCATTCTTTTTTTTTTTTAAAGAACTTCACTCTGTTGTCCAGGCTGGAGTTCAGTGCTGTGATCTCAGCTCACTACAACCTCTGCCTCCCAGGTTGAAACAATTCTCCTTCCTCAGCCTCCTGAGAGGGTGGGAGTACAGGCACAAACTACCATGCTTGGCTGATTTTTGTATTTTTAGTAGAGACGGGGTTTCACTGTGTTGGCAAGGCTGGTCTTGACCTCTTGTTCTCAAGTAATCCATCTGCCCACCTGAATCTTTTACATATTGGTTATTTTAAGCTTTTTAAGAGGAGAGAGATTCCTGCCACTTCAGAAATAGAGAAATTAAATGTTTATATAGTTCAGTAATCTTCTATTAAGAGTCAAAGTTCATATGCTTATTTATTTATGGATAACCAACTCCTAATTTCCTTTCATACTGATGATTAACTTAATGAACAGATTGTTTTTCATACCACATAACTCAGCCCCAAATTGTTTTCTACAGATAACCAAATACTCTAAGATTTTGTCTTAGCCTGTTTTGTGATGCTGTAACAGAATACCTGGGGTTGCATAATTTATAAAGAACAGACTTATGTCTTACAGTTCTAGAGTCCAGGAAGTCTAAGGCAGAAAGGCCCACATCTGGCAAGGGCCTTCTTGCTGCATCTTCCTATAGCAATAACTTACTATAGGATTAAAGCACTAATGATAATAGCACCTCATGATAATGGCACTAATCCATTTGTCAGGGCAGATTCTTCATGACCTAATCACCTGTTAAACATCTCTTTTACGGTGTTGCATTGGGTATTAAGTTTCTAATACATAAACTTTGGGAGACACGTTCAAATCATAGCAGATTGCATGACCGTGTCTCTTTAGTATTTTAATTTACCTAGAGGTCTGGGAAGTACTAAAGATGCCCTTTAAGTCTTTTAATAGCATGGCCACAAATTCTCATTTTGCACTAAAGTTAAAATGATGAATAACAAATAACTGCTCTATGCAGTCATATATTTGCTGTAGCAAATTAGCACTCTTTGGGTGTAAAAGTCCACATTAAGCTTCCTTCAAACAAATTTCCTTAGTCTTTAATCGTAATTGTAATGGAACAACTGGTGTTGGTAATACGAAGTCATTTTTAAATGATAGTATAAGAATGTTACTCATCAGCTCATGGAACTAGGAGATTAACAGAGTTCTTTAAATTTCCAAACCTCATAACCAGATACTACTAGAAAGCTGGTTCTCTGGCAGGAATACATCATGAAAAACACGTTGTACCTAATACAAGAAGTTATGATTGTCAATATTTTAGTTCCTTTTTTTAAGGAAAATTAAGATAAAACACTAAATTATACTGTAAGCCATCATCAGTAATGAAAATTCAATTATGTATGAATAGTCTATATTTTTATAAATTTTCTCATAAAATGCTACTCAGTTGAAAAAATTTTTTATATATGTTTTTTTCTCTTAAACTTCCTAATATACTAGAACCTTTATGATAATTTTTAAAAGAAATATTATGGAATACTGTTACAGTGCTTTTCCTTCTACCTGTTTCTTACTCTATGTTGCTCTTTCTTTCTGTCTCAGCCTTGATTATATAAAAAATTAATGAAATAGAAATAGGAACTCTGTTTTTTTCCAATGAAAATTAAATGTATTTATCTCTTATTTTCATTGCAAATATTGACTAGCCAACAATCTTATAAATGGGGCCACCAACAGAAGATAAATTGGGAAAGAGAGTATAATTGGAACAGGTAACAGAAATTTGAGCTGCCAGAGTCTATGGATGATTAAGTCTAATGCCTCATTTTAGAGCTGAGAGAGAAAATGTGGTTGAGAGATGTTGTTATTTATCTAAGAGTGCTGAGCTATTTAATGATGACACTGCACACATGATTCTAATCCCAGTGTTCTTCTACTGAATTCAGTTATTTATGTCACCAGTACTTCAAAACTTATTCCAAGTACATGCCAAGAAAAGAGAAGAATGTTTATAAGTGTAAAGTGTTTTGTGACAGTGGATAACTATTTTAGGCAGGCCTGTCTAGGAAGGCAAATGAAGAATGATAATTTCTACATCAGACTCCCATTTAAAAAAATCTGTGACTATATCAGTCTGAAGCTCTGTGTTGTTTACCTTCTTTAACAAACAAGGTCAATTTTTGATCAAGAGGGTCAACTAAATCAGCCCAGAAACATTAATGTAGACCAAATCAAAACTAACAAAACCAGTGACAAAAACCACACAATTGTGTCAATGGATGCAGAAAAGGTCTTTGATAAAATTCAACACCCCTTCATACTAAAAACTCTCAATAAACTGGGTATTGATGGAACATATCTCAAAATAATAAGAGCTATTTATGACAAACCCACAGCTAATATCATACTGAAAGGACAAAAGCTGGAAGCATTCCCTTTGAAAACTGGCACAAGACAAGGATGCCCTCTCTCACCACTCTTATTCAACATAGTATTGACAGTTCTGTCCTGGGCAATCAGGGAAGAGAAAAAAAATAAAGGTATTGAAATAGAAAGAGAGGAAGTCGAATTGTCTCTGTTTGCAGATGACATAACTGTATATTTAGAAAACCCCATCATCTCAGCTCAAAATCTCCTTAAGCTGATAAGCAACTTCAGCAAATTCTCAAGGTACAAAATCAATCTGCAAAAATCACAAGCATTCCTATACACCAAATAATAGAAAGCCAAATCATGAGTGAATTCCCATTCATAATTGCTATAAGGAGAATAAAATACCTAGAAATACAACTTACAAGGGATGTGTAGGACCACTTCAGGGAGAACTACAAACCACTGCTCAGGAAAATAAGAGAGGACAAAAACAAACGGAAAAACATTCCATGCTCATTGATAGGAAAAAATCAATATCGTGAAAATGGCCACACTGCCCAAAGTAATTTATAGATTCAATGCAATTCCCATCAAGCTACCATTGACATTCATCACAGAATTGGAAAAAAATGCTTTAAATTGCATATAAAACCAATAAAGATCCCATATAGCTAAGACAATCCTAAGCAAAAAGAACAAAGCTGGAGGTCTTAACATTACCTGACTTCAAACTATACTACAAGGCTACAGTAACCAAAACAGCTTTGTACTGGTACCAAAACAGATATTTACATCAATGGAATGGATCAGATGCCTCAGAAATAACACCACACATCTACAACCATCTGATCTTTGACAAACCTGATGAAAATAAGCAATGGGGAAAGGATTCCCTGTTTAATAAATGTTGGGGAAACTGGCTAACCATATGCAGAAAACTGAAATTGGACCCCTTTCTTACACCTTATACAAAAATTAACTCAAGGTGGATTAAAGACTTAAATGTAAGACCTAAAACCATAAAAAACCTAGAAGAAAACCTAGGCAATACCATTCAGCACATAAGCATGGGCAAAGATTTTATGACTAAAACATCAAAAGCAATGGTAGCAAAGCCAAAATTGACAACTGGGATCTAATTAAACTAAAGAGCTTCTGCACAGCAAAAGAAACTATCATCAGAGTGAACAGGCAACCTAGACAATGGGAGAATATTTTTGCAATCTCTCCATCTGACAAAGGGCTAATATCCAGAATCTACAAAGAACTTAAACAAATTTACAAGAAAAAGACAAACAACCCCATCAAAATGAGGGCAAAGAATATAAACATATACTTCTCAAAAGAAGACATTTATGCAGCCAACAAACATATGAATAAATGCTCATCATCACTGGTCATTAGAGAAATGCAAATCAAAACCACAATTAGACACCATCTCATACCAGTTAGAATAGCGATCATTAAAAAGTCAGGAAACAACAGATGCTAGAGAGGAAGTGGAGAAAAAGGAATGCTTTTACATTGTTGGTGGGAGTGTAAATTAGTTCAACCATTGTGGAAGATAGTGTGGCAATTCCTCAAGGATCTAGAACCAGGAACACCATTTGACCCAGCAGTCCCATTACTGGGCATATACCCAAGGGATTATAAATCATTGTACTATGAAGACACATGCACACTTATTTTTATTGCAGCACTGTTCACAATAGCAAAGACCTGGAGCCAATCCAAATGCCCATCAGTGATAGACTGGATAAAGAAAATGATACACATATACACCACGGAATACTATGCAGTCATAAAGGAGGATGAGTTCATGTCCTTTGTAGGGAAATGGATTAAGCTGGAAAGCAGAAAACCATGCACCGTACATTCTCACTCATAAGTGGGAGTAGAACAATGAGAACATGCGGACACAGGGAGGGGAACATCACACACTGGGGCCTGTCAGGGGATGGGGAGCTAGGGGAGGGATAGTAGTAGGAGAAATACCTAATGTAGATGACGGGTTGATGGGTGCAGCAAACCACCATGGCATGTGTATACCTATGTAACAAACTGCATGTTCTGCACATATACCCCAGAACTTAAAGTATAATAATAATAGTAAAAAAATACATTTCCTGGCTCCAACATTCTAATTAGTTTCTTATTTTTTAAATGGCAAGATTAAGTGCAAACAATACAAAAACTGGAATTCTAAGAAGGTAGAAGCTGCTACTTTTTCTTTGTTAGAAACAGAAATAGAAAATTTTCAACTATGTAAATAAAGATCAATTAACACCAATAGAATCTGAGCTATAATCAAGTTTTTATTTAATGTATTGCTGGAGAATATTGTCTAATTATTTGGTGTATGATACCTTCATACTGTCAATAAATTATAATGCTATTTGAACACTTTTAAAGATTAATTCAGTGTACAGAATCTAATTTCAAATGCAGTTCAAGTCACAACTATAGTGCTATTGGGCTCAACTCCCAAAGCATCAATAAAAGGAAAAAAAATTGTTTCCCTCTTTTCAAAGCTAATTAAATACAATATTTCTCTCAATGGCTCAGCATTGTTGCCTTATACTTTTTCCAGCTGCATAATAGAAAGAGACATTTATGGTAAACTTAGTTTTTTCTTAAGTTACTGCTGTCCACTTACCTTTGTATGTTTTGAGAAGGAATAATTATTCTAGATATTCTGATTTGTTTTCAAAATTAACAAATATAGAAAATATGCACTTAAAAGCTTGGGCCTCTGCAAGGCACACATGATTAAATCTCTTGTCAATTTATAAGTCAAAGGGTTAATTATACCAAAGAGCTTGAGAATATATACAGGAAATAGAACTAAAATAAGACTAATGTCATTAGGCAAATGCAATGTAGACAGTCAGAGAACTCAAATTAAAGAAATCAACTTCTACTTACAGTTGATAAGGTAAATATTGATACATAATAAATAATTTTATACCAGAAGCACATGTTAACAAGGTATATGAATTCACCTTCCTAGAAGAGAAAAAAAAATCTGAATGTGTACATATTTTCCTCTTTTTCTTTTAGCCTTTGATATTTAGTTATTTTTGGTTACAATCTTTCTTGGGCCCAAAGGGAAGAGCTCTCATTCTAAATGCTAAATATTAAGATGCTTTTTAAGTAGTTCTAATCTTCAGAAAATTATTTCTTAAGTGAGTGCTTCCTGAGGTGATAGTGTTTGAAGTAGGGAAAAGAGCAGAAAAAAGTAAAGGAGAAAAAGAAAGATGAGCATTTAGATCATTTTTCAACTAACAAAAATCCAAGTATCTCTCCACAGCAAACTTTGTAGCAGCTATGCAGTCAGGCCCAGAAATTCGATATAAAACTTGAGACTCAATAAACCTCACACAGTTCATACTAAATTCTCCTAATTGCCAATGAATAGTACACTCACTCATAGAAAACCAGAAAGGTCATGCTAAATGACGCAGGCCCATGCTGTTCTGGAAATCCATTGTTCCTTACATCTCTGTCTTGTTGTCTGCTGTGCAATCTTCTGAACTTTACTCAACTTTACCACCTGCTGGTTATTCAATTCTAATCAATAGAAGCAAATATTCACGTAGCTTGACCTTCAGCAAATTTCAAGAAGGTTAGAAGGGCAAAATAATTCTGAGTGGAATAAAATAGTGACCATATCTTGTAAATTCCCAGAATATATTTACTTTTTTTTTGTTTTTATTTTAACTGGGACAGGAAATGAATGAATTATAAAAAGAAATTGGCTTTAAATTTGAAAACTTTGTATCATAGCTCTGGAAAATATTCCTCAATTCAGCTTTTCTTGACTTCTGTACATTAAGACGGGATGTAAACATGTTACCATAGTAGTAAGTTTGTTTTTTTCTTTTAAACCAGGGGGTAGGGGAATCACTCTTATAATTCCAGGGCTAGAAAACAAAAAACAAAACGTAAGGGAAATTACAAGTTTTCTTTCTCTCAATCTTTTAAATCCCAGCCTTACAGCAGCTCTTTTATCTAGAACACCTATAAAAGAACGCTGGAGAAAATATCTAGCTTAGCACCTCTTGACCTTCACAATCTTTAAAATGGGTGCATAGCTGTCACCCTAATGAGGAAAGAAGTATTTGGATCTAAGACAAAGGGAAAGAGAGAGAGAGGAAAATGTAAAGGCAGAAGACTTTGCCAGTAGAAGGCAACACTTGCCCTTAACTCATTTCCCTTTCATCTTACCTTCTTTCTTCACCTCATAGCTCTTTAGTGTTCTTGTCTGGCTCCTATCAAAACTTACTTTCAGAGGGACTCACACATCAGTCCTTATAACTTTGTGGTGAGTTGAAGTGAAATTGCTGCCTTTTCATGTCCTTTGAAGGGATGTGGATGAAGCTGGAGACCATCATTCTCAGCCAACTAACATAGAACAGAAAACCAAACATTGCATGTTCTCACTCCTAAGTGGGAGTTGAGCAATGAGAACAGATGGACACAGGGAGGGGAACATCACACTCTGGGGCCTCTCGGTGGGGAAGATAGCATTAGGAGAAATACCTAATGTAGATGATGGGTTGATGGGTGCAGCAAACCACCATGGCACATGTACACCTATGTAACAAACCTGCACATTCTGTACATGTACCCCAGAACTTAAAGTACAATAAAAACATTATATTTACATATTTTAAGTGTAATCTATCATTGTGGAGTAATATTTGTCTTCTGTTAAAGCATTTTCAGGCATCAACAGGCAACTGGAGGATGGTTTATTATTTGGGAGGTTATGTAGTTAAATGAAATTGTAGACCATTGTCCCTTGGAATCTGCAGTGGATTGGTTGCAGGACCCCTAGGGAACCAATATCTACAGGTGCTTGTAAATATTAGGCAAATAGTCTTTATACTCTATTTTTTATTGTATTTTTTGTGAATTTTTTAAAGAGATGAGATACTGTTCTGTTGTCTAGGCTGGAGTGCAGTGGTGCTATCACAGCTCATTGCTGTGTCAAACTCCTGAGCACAGGGAATCCTGCCTCAGCCTCCTGAGTAGTTGGGACTACAGACATATGCCACTACACCTGAATAAATATTTTCTTTCTCAGAGATGAGATTTTATTATTTTGCCCAGGGTGGTCTTGAACCGCTGGCTTAAGTGACCCTCCTGCCTAAGCCTTCAACTGAATATTTTCAATCCACAGTTGGTTCAATCTGTGAATGTAGCACCCACATGGATACAGATGGCTGTCTGATTCAAAACGAAAACTAGCTCAAGTTCTACATCAATGTACTTTAAACTTTAATGAAAACATATAAAATTAATTTCTTATTTGACTTAATTGTCATCTATAATGCCAATTCAGGATTTTACAGATCAGTAATAGGTAAAATTAAAATAAAATTCCATGGTATGCTGCTTGAAGAGATTTTAGCATCTATGAAAATCTGTTGTATATTGTAAAATTTTTATCTATATTCTTTTGGTAAGAGAAGGATAAAGAATGAGAATGTTGATTTTCCTGTGTCTGCTTTGTGCGATATACTCTCCCAGACACTTCTACATACTTTGTTATCATTTTACTTTAATAATTCTTTCTTTAAAAAATAGTACATGCATTATTTTTTAAAAATCAGGAAATGGGGGTTTTAAAAATACATTATTTTTGGTTATCTGAAATTCAGATGCTAAAGTCTTATGGATATATAAAATTAGGAGCTTTTTAAAAGCATCAGATGCCTTTCTTTTCTTTTTTCTTTTTATTTTTTATTGTACTTTAGGTTCTGCGGTACATGTGCAGATCATGCAGTATTGTTGCATAGGTACACACACGGCAGTGTGGTTTGCTGCCTCCATCCCCCCATCACCTACATCTGGCATTTCTCTCCATGTTATCCCTCCCTGACCTCCCCACTCCCCTGCTGTCCCTCCCTTGGCCCTACACCAGCAGACCCCAGTGTGTGATGCTCCCCTCCCTGCGTCCGTGTGTTCTCGTTGTTCATCACCTGCCTATGAGTGAGAACATGCAGTTTTTGATTTTCTGTTCTTATGTCAGTTTGCTGAAAATTATGGTTTCCAGATTCATCCATGTCCCTACAAAGGACACAAACACATCATTTTTTTATGGCTGCATAGTTTTTTGTACATAGCTTTTATTGTTTTGAGATACATTCCATTGACACCTAGTTTATTGAGAGTTTTTAGCATAAAGCGCTGTTAAATTTTGTCAAAGGCCTTCTCTGCATCTATTGAGATAATCATGTGGTTTTTGTCTTTTGGTTCTGTTTATGTGATGGATTACATTTATAGACTTGCGTATGTTGAACCAGCCTTGCATCCCTGGAATGAATCCTACTTGATCGTGATGGGTAAGATTTTTGATGTGCTGTTGCAATCGGTTTCCAATATTTTACTGAAGATTTTTGTGTCTATGGTCATCATGGATATTGGCTTGAAGTTTTCTTTTCTTGCTGAGTCTCTGCCAGGTTTTGGTATCAGGATGATGTCGGTCTCATAAAATGATTTGGGAAGGATTCCCTCTTCTTGGATTGTTTGGCATGGTTTCAGAAGGAATGGTACCAGCTCCTCTTTGTACATCTGGTAGAATTCGGCTGTGAACCCCTCTGGACCTGGACTTTTTTTGGTTGGTGGGCTGTTAATTGCTGCCTCAACTTCTGTCCTTGTTATTTGTCTATTCAGGGTTTCGACTTCTTACTGGTTTTGGTTTGGGAGGGTGCAAGTGTCCAGGAATTTATCAATTTCTTCCAGGTTTACTGGTTTATGTGCATAGAGTTGTTTGTAGTAATCTCTGATGGTAGTTTGTATTTCTGTGGAATCAGTGGTGATATCCCCTTTATCATTTGTTATTGCATCTATTTAATACTTTTCCCTTTTCTTTTTTATTAATCTGGCTAGTGTTCTATTTTGTTGATCTTTTCAAAAAACCAGCTCCTGGATTTATTGATTTTTTGAAGGGTTTTTTTGCATCTCTATCTCATTCAGTTGTGCTCTGATCTTAGTTATTTCTTGTCTTCTGCTAGCTTTTGAGTTTTCTGATCTTGCTCCTCTAGCTCTTTCAATTTTGATGATAGGGTGTCAATTTTAGGTCTTTCCTTACTTCTTATATGGTCATTTATTGCTATAAATTTCCCTCTAGACACTGCTTTAAATGTGTCCCAGAGATTCTGGTACATTGTGTCTTCGTTCTCGTTGGTTTCAAATAACATGTTTATTTCTACCTTCATTTCATTGTTTATCCAGTCAGCATTCAGGAGCCAGTTGTTCGGTTTCCATGAAGCTGTGCATTTCTGAGTTAGTTTCTTAATTCTGAGTTCTAATTTAATTGCCCTGTGGTCTGAGAGACTATTTGTTATGATTTCCATTCTTTTACATTTCCTGAGGAGTGATTTACTTCCAATTATGTGGTCATTTTAGAGTGGGTGCAATGCAGTGCTGAGAAGAATGCATATTCTGTGGATTTGGGGTGGAAATTTCTTTAGATGTCTATTAGGTCCACTAGATCCAACTCTGAGTTCAAGTCCTGGATATCTTGTGAATTTTCTGTCTTCTTGGTCTGTCTAATATTGACAGTGGAGTGTTAAAGTCTCCCACTATTATTGTATGGGAGTCTAAGTCTCTTTGTAGGTCATTAACAACTTGCTTCATATACCTGTGTGCTCCTGTATTTGGTGTGTCTAGATTTAGGATGGTTAGCTCTTCTTGATGCATTGATCCTTTTACCATTATATAATGCCCTTCTTTGTCTCTTTTGATCTTTGTTGGTTTAAAGTCCATTTAATCAGAGACTAGGATTGCAACTCCTGCTTTTTTTTTGCTCTGCATTTGCTTGGTAAATCTTTCTCCCTCCCTTTGTTTGGAGCCTATGTATGTCTTTGCATGTGAGATGGGTTGCCTGAATATAGCACACCAATGGGTCTTGACTTTTTATCCAGTTTGCCAGTCTGTGTCTTTTAACTGGGGCATTTAGCCCATTTACATTTAAGGTTAATATTATGTGTGAATTTGATCCTGCCATTTTGATGCTAGCTGGATATTTTGCCTGTTAGCTAATGCAGTTTCTTCATTGTATCGATGGTCTTTACTATATGGTACATTTTTGGAGTGGCTGGTACTGGTAGTTCCTTTCCTTGTTTAGTGCTTCTTTCAGGAGCTCTTTTAAAGCAGGCCTAGTGGTGATGCAATCTCTCAGCAATTGCTTTTCCATAAAGGATTTTCTTTCTCCTTCACTTATGAAGCTTAGTTTGGCTGGATCTGAAATTCTAGGTTGAAAGTTCTTTTCTTTAAGGATGTTGAATATTGGCCCCCACTCTCTTCTGGCTTGGAGGGTTTCTGCTGAGAGATCTTCTGTGAGTCTAATGGGCTTCCCTTTCTGGGTAACCCGACCTTTCTCTCTGGCTGCCCTCAGCATTTTTTTCCTTCATTTCAGCCCTGGTGAATCTGATGGGGTTGCTCTTCTTGAGACATATTTTTATGGTTTTCTCTGTACTTCCTGGACTTGAATGGTGGCCTGGCTTGCTAGGCTGAGGAAGTTCTCCTGGATAATATCCTGAAGAGTGTTTTCCAGCTTGGATTCATTCTCTCTGTCACATTCAGGTACACCTATCAAACATAGATTAGGTCTTTTCACATAATTCCATATTTCTTGGAGGCTTTGTTCATTTCTTTTCACTGTTTTTTCTCTATTCTTGCCGTCTCATTTTAGTTCATTGAGTTGATTTTCAATCTCTGATATCCTTTTTCTGCTTGGTTGATTTGGCTATGAAACTTGTGTATGGATCGTGAAGTTCTCGTGTTGTGTTTTTCAGCTCCATCAAGTCGTTTATATTCTTCTCTAAGCTGTTTATTCTAGTTAGCATCTCATCTAACATTTTTTCTAGGTTCTTAGTTACTTTGCATTGGGTTAGCACATGTTCTTTTAGCTCAGGGAAGTGTGTTATTACCCACCTTCAGAAGCCTGTTTCTGTGAATTCATCAGATTCATTCTCCATCCATCTTTGATCCCTAGCTGGTGAGGAGTTGTGATCCTTTGGAGGAGGAGAGGCATTCTGGTTTTTGGTGTTTTCATCCTTTTTGCGCTGGTTTCTTCCCATCTTAGTGGCTTTATCTACCTGTGGTCTTTGTAGTTGGTGACTTTCGGATGGGGTCTCTGAGTGGACATCCTTTTTGTTGATGATGAAGTTATTTATTTCTGTTTCTTAGTTTTCCTTCTGATAGTCAGGTCCCTCTGCTGCAGAACTGCTCGAGGTTCACTCCACACACTGCTTGCCTGGGGATCATCCGTGGGGGCTGCAGAACAGTAAGGGTTGCTGCTGGTTTCTTCTTCTGCTATCTTCATCCCAGAAGGGTGCCTGCCAGATGTCGGCCTGAGCTCTCCTTTATGAGGCGTCTCTTTGATATATGGGGGTCAGGGAGCTGCTTGAGGAGACAGTCTCTCCCATATAGGAGCTCAAGTGCTGTGCTGGGAGTTCCATGGTTCCATGCAGAGCTGCTGGGCAGGTACTTTTAAGTCTGCTGCAGTGGAACTCATAACCGCCTCTTTTCCCAGGTGCTCTGTCCTAGGAAGGTCAGCTTTATTTATAAGTTCCTGTTTTGCTGCTGCCTTTTTTCATAGATGCCGTACCCCACATGGAGTAGTCTAGTCACAGTCTGCCAGCAGAGGTGTTGCTGAGCTGCTGCAGGCTCTGTCCAGTTGCTATGTGAACTGCCTTGGTAGTGGCCGACTGCCTCAGTAGTAGTGGTCACCCTTCCCCTTACTGAGCTGGACTGTCCTGGGTCCAGCTGTGCTTACCGCAAAACTCTCAATCCAGAGCATTTCAGATTGCTTGGTTTGTGGGGATGGTACCCACCGAGCCAGATCACCTGGCTCCCTGTCTCTGCCCCCTCCCTTTCAGTTGAATGGGC
>CAUYLG010004862.1:0-13797 GCA_963573385.1 Cacajao melanocephalus | reverse complement strand
TTTCTTCTTTTTCTTATGGGGTCGTGCACTGTTGCCCAGGCTGGAGTGCAACGGTGCAATCTCAGCTCACTGCAACTTCTGCCTGCTGGGTTCAAGTAGTTCTCCTGTCTTAGCCTCCCCAGTGGCTGCGACTACAGGTGCATGCCACCATGTCCAGCTAATTTTTGCATTTTTAATATAGACAAGGTTTCACCATATTGGTCAGGCTGGTCTTCAACTCCTGACCTTAGGTAATCCACCTGCCTCAGCCTTCCAAAGTGCTGGGATTACAGGTATGAGCCACCGTGCCCAACCCAACGCAACTTTTTAAATTGGCTCTCTTTCATCAGATAGTAGGGCAAGTTGTGAGAAAGGGCTGGGAGGGCGAGTACTGGGAGGGCGAGTACCAGCAATGTTCCTAGGTGACGTCGTCTAACCAGAGAATGTTTTTGACCCTCACAGAGGAAGTATATGCATGTGGGAATCAGCACCTTGACCATGAACTTCTTCCCAAGACATATCAGATGCTGGAGAAGCAGAGGCAGAGAGGAATACAATTTTTCCAAAAGGTAGGCACATTTTCAGAATGCTAACTCTTGCCTGTTTGTAAACATGAATTGGTCTAATATGTTTGGCAGGCTGTGATTTTTCTCCTGCATCGTAAGTCAATACCAAAACAAGCTTTGTAAATTTCTCTCTTATATACTTAGGTCTCTGGAGTTGGCTGGATCATGCCTCTCAGTATCTCATCATTCTAGCAGACCCTAACAGCACAAGCAGATCTTCCCCAGGGGGAGAAGCGAGGGGAGAGGTCCTTCCCAAAGGTTTAGACCCATCTGTCTGGTTGGCCATGCCGGAATACTGGGCTGTCAGTTCTGGAGGGTTATTAAGGATCACACAGCCACTTTATGTAAGACTCACATCCCCAACGCTGCTGTCAAGTCCAGCCTTAGATGGAGCAGTTCCTGGGAGGTCCAGCCTCTCATATAGCTGTTTCCGTTTTTGGACAGCTTTGACCGTTAGCCTTTTTTTTCCCCCACGTTGTGTCAAAATCTTCCCCTTAATAATATTTACCCACCTTACTGCTACAGGTTTCTACTTTCTGGGACACAAAGCGTAGTTCAAATCCCTTTTGCAGCTCTTTCTTTTTATGCTGTGCGTGACGCTAAGCACCTCATACGAATGGAGCAATGCCACCTTCACTGCCTAGTTCTCGGACGAATAACAGAGTAGGAGCTGACATGCAGTCACACATGTGAATCACCGCTGAAGAAAATATAAAATATGTTTGTGATACAGGGTGGGATAGAGAGGATATTGGATGGGCATTGGATTAGCCCAGTCTGGGCCCCTTGAAGAGGCCACGGTCAAGTCAAGAAGACCAATAGGAGCAATGTGGTCCACACTCAGGAAACTTAGATTCTTTCCTGGAAATCATGTGCCGTGCCTGCTGTATGCCAGGCAGTGGGTCAGTGGTTTGTAAATGACCGAGTCACCGCTCTTGCCCTTTTGCTCAATTTAAAGGAGCCACCCTGGGAAACAAGCACAATGAGACCATAATGAACATCAGAGGTCTGGAGGTCCCAGAGATGGGGCTGTACTGGATGCGGAAGGGCAGACTCCTTGCCTTGGTTTCTCTAAGCCTGGCTTTTGTTGGCTAGACCACTGGGGAACAGTGAGCAGGAAGGATCAGGCTGTGCTTGCAGTGTGGTTGATGCACGGCGGGGGCTGGAAGGGGAGGCTGGGAAGGCAGGCGGAGGCTGTGCCAGGGAAGACCTGGATGCCATGGTGAGAATTGACTTCCTCCTGAAGATACCAGGCATTGGAGGGCTGTAAGCCAGAGAATGACACGATCAGCCCTGGTTAGAGAGATGGCGCTGGCTGCTTCATGGAGTGAGGTTTGCAGTACATTGAGATTGATAGCAGGAGATCATCCCGGAGGCCTGTGCATAATTCCAGGCAAGAAATGCCAAAGGTCTGCTCCAAAGCTGCAGGGAAGGAGGGGGCCAACTGATTAGGAAGAGAAGTAGGAAAAGTAACTGGTAGGGCTGGGATACTGAGGCCGCGTGGGAAGAGGGAGAGGTGCAGAGGAACAGCCTGTGAGGGCTTCTAAGCAGGAGATGATGCCCATGGTGGCAGGGAAGCTGGAGGGGCTTCAATTCCTGTCGCTAAAGTGGTGAGAGGCCCCAGCCCAGGTATAGCTTGCTGGGCTGGGCTTCCCCTCTGAGGGGTAAGAGAGCAGGTGTGCTCTGCAAAGTCAAGAGTTAGTCTCGAATCAGACATCCACACGTTGTCGCCTTGGAAGGACGATTCCTGTCTCTCCTTGACTAACATGATCCTAAGAACCTTCTGGGATCTGATGTAACGTCTGGGGAGCCTGGACCAGGATCCCCAGTGCCTCCCAGGGCTGACTCAGGTCTGATCTGTGCTTGTATCAACTCAGGAAGGGCACAGAGACTCCAGTACTTTCAAGCCTCCTGCCTTCTTGATAGTTTAGTTTCAAACTTACTCAAGGGAACACCCAGCAATTAGTCTAATTTCATCCCCCTTTGCCCCTTTCTCTTTTCCAGCAACAAACATCCAATGTTTCTTAGATCGGTTCTTTTCTACAAACAAAACCACAATCACAGTCTGTTAGTCACCGAATTATTAATTCCTAACCTAACATAAAACAAATGCCTACGTGAAACAGTAATAAAGCATTGCAAGAATATTTATTTTGAGTGACTAAACCATACACTTCCTGTTCAGTGTTAAGGAAAATTGGTCTTTATTATTCCAGGGAAATGTCAAAATCGCTAAGTATTGTAGCATGTTGACCTGCGTTATGTTGAACAAACTTTCCACATGTTTCTCATAAAAATATACATCAGAGATGGCTTCAAACTGAACGTCAAACTTAGTTAAAAGGACAAACCTCTTGAAAGTTATTTTGAATATCAGATATAACAATCAAATGCACATCAGCGTGGGCCGGTTTTTCTTAGAGGCTGCCTTGTGCTGATGGATTTAGCATCTCAGTGCATGGACGGGAGGCCTCTGCACTCATCAGGGTGAGCCCTGCCAACTGTCAGGTTGGGCTGTGGAGAAGCTCTCTAACAATTTTTTTTTTTTAGGTATATAACCCGCTTATAAAAACATTTAAAAAAATCCCTGTGCTTTATCTTGCTTGACCTGTATGACGATTACCTGGATATATACATATGTCAATATCATATTCTACACTGTTCTGTATGATAATTATAGTTCATTTAAATATGAATATATATTCATATTTCATGGACTGTCAGTGAGAATGATTTAAAAAGTTCTTTCTAGTTAGAGGTTGGCAAGGGGGATGTGTTTTGTAGGCTGCTACTTAGTTGCTTAAAAATCTTAGTTTCAGCTGGTGACAGTGGCTTATGCCTGTCATCCCAGCACTTTGGGAGGCCAAGATGGAAGGCTCACTTGAGCCCAAAAGTTCGAGACCAACCTAGCAATATAATAAGACCTCATCTCCACAAAAAGTAAAAAATAAGCTGAGTGTGGTGGTGCATGCCTGTGGTCCCAGCTACTTGGGAGGTGGAGGTGGGAAAATCACTTGAGCTCTGGAGGCAGAGGTTGTTGAACTGAGAATGTGCCACTACACTTCAGCCTGAGTGACACAGCAATTCTGTCTCTAAAACTAAAAAAAAAAAAGAAAAAAAAATCTAAGTTTCATACCCACTAGACTCTAAGCGCAGTATTTTGGGTTCGACTCCATGGCACCTTTTGGTAGGATCCTAAGAAAAGTTGGCATCTGTTTGGGAAAGAATGAGCAGTTCCTGCTTATCTTGGCCCGGGCTAGGGATGGGAAGGGTGGAGTGTGAAGTGGGAGGCTGGACCGTAATGTTTCCTAAACACTGTTAAGTGTTTTATAGCTCTTGTACTGTTTTGTAATAGAGGTTTTATTAATTTTGAAAATGGATTTTGTAGTTATTTTATTGCCTTAAACATCTGCAAAGCCACAATGGTACTGAAGGAGGCTAATTTCTAGAACATGGGCATTATACTTTTTAGGCTTAAACTTCAGAGTATAAAGGCTTTTTTTATGTTTGGATTACTGATAAATATCTATATACTGTGAAGTGACACGATGCCTGATTTTCTCTAATATCTGAAGCAAATCTGAAGTGTCATCCAGGTCTACAGACAGAATGGTGCAGTGTTTAAGAGTGTTGATTCTGGAGTCAAACTGCCTGGGTTCAAACTCCTGCTCCTCTTCTGACTAGTGTATCAAATCGTTTTATGCAAGGGGCTTTAAGATGAGAATAATAATACCTCCTGGATCTGTTTTGAAGACCAAGTGAACTAATAAAGCTCTTGGGAAAGTATCAGACACCACAAGCTCTACAAAAAAGTGAGATGCTATTAAGACTTTTCTGCTAATTAATGATAACAGTAAACGATTATAAAATATTTCATGTGTAGAAGTGAGGCACAGATTGAATGTAATGCTGCAGGTATCCATGGAAGGACAGTCAGCCACTCTAGAAGATGTCTAGAGGGAAAAGTATGTATTCCTGTGGGATTCTTTTGATTTCACTCCTAGTCAAGTATCTTAGAAACTTTAGTATCCAATACAATGAGGACAACATAAAAACTTTTAAAAAGTATCAGGCTGGGAATATCAATATTTATTGAAATACTGAAAAAAAAATTCCATTTTGTTGGGAAATTCCTGGCAAGAAGTGACATGACAATATGTATTTCATTGATACAGTAAGAAAACATCAACGAATGACCGACTTCACACTCTAAACATTGCATGGATTCAAGTCCAAGGCAGCTGCAGATCTGTGATACAAATATTCAGACATTAGAGATTGTCTGTTTACAAATGTGGACCATCTATAATAAACCAAGTTAAGCCAAGAAACCTTTATATTTGAGTCTGCTTTTACTGATAAGTCCTGTAATTGATCAGGCAGTTGCTAAGTAAATGTCAGGTTCCAAATCGGCTAACGATCAACATTAGAGAAACTTCACTTGTCAACCTTACGTGAACAGACGCCGGCTGTGATGCATTTTAGCTTACCAGCTCCTGTCGTTGGTGTGATCAGTAGTGTGGATGTCACACTCTGTGTTGCCGATCTTTCTAACCATTCTCATTATTTGATCTACCAGGTTAACAATATGCCAATATGTGACAGTTTTTAGGTTTCACTTTCAGCGGGGAGTACTGTATCTTTAAAATAAGAAAACAGAGATTTTAAGAGTCAGTGTGGCCAGGCGTGCTGGCATGCACCCGTAGTCCCAGCTATTGGCAAGGCTGAGGTGGGAGGAATGCTTGAGCCCAAGAGTTCGAGGCCAGCCTGGGCAACATGTGAGATCAAGATCCCACCTCTTAAAATAAAATATAAAATAAAAATCAATGTATTTGGGTTTTTGGCAACGTTAAAAGCCTTCTAAATAGTTATAGTCAAATCTCACAACTGTCTCCACCCACGTTGCACATGCATGATGGAACTGTTTCCTTAACTGCTGACAACACCATTGCTCTCCGAGTGTCTTCTAGCCAACTTGTTTTTCAGCTGGGGAGGGTGATGATGCTGCTGTTTTCTGTAACACTTTGGGTATGAGCTCTGGTAGGTGATGTTGCACTGTCCTTTGAGCCATGAAGACAACACGGGTGACTGAGACGGTTCATGAGTCAACGCCCAGCTTCTCTAATGTGTACCCTTCATGTGGATGAGCAGTTAAAGGTGATTAATAAAAGTAATAAAATAATCCTCTTTGTACACACAGAAGCAATAACTAATATCTTTGGTATACAACTTACAATGCTTGGAAAGGAAAACCAGGTAAGACTCCACCTTGTTGTTTACTTGAAAACCAGAGGAAGCTACAAGTCACATAATTTACAATAGATATTAAATAAACTACAGTAGGAATTATGAAGATTTACAGACATTTAATCAAGTGAATGATTTTAATTCATTAAGACTCTTCTATGCCCCTGAACTAAGTTCCACTAACTTGAAGACATGCTACAGTAAACACATATATTTGGTTTCTTCAGTCTTGGTTATATCTTATACAAAGGTGAAACCAAGAAACAATAAATTAGCATCATAATTGTCTACAGTTGAAACTATGATATACAATATAAATACACTATTCAAAAGCCAGAAACATTTATGAAAAAATTAAGAGACTAGGAGATACTTTTATTTTTTACAGTTTCTACAAGTGATTGTGCCGCCGATAATCTCAAAAAAATTAAAGTCTAAATGAGATTTCTGTTTTTGATTTTAGTGTCTCACGACATAGAATAATGAAGTACTGTTAAAAATAATTACCAATCAGAAAAATAACATTAAGGAAATAACTGCTTTTGCTATTTTGTTATATCACAGATCCCTCTGCCCCTCAGGACCTAAAGAATGTAAACACTATATTTTATTTGACTTTAAAGTATTAATACTTTATTTTAAACAAATGTTGATCCACATCTGCACAGCTACCTTTTAGAATTGTGAAGTAAGGCAAGACTTTCATACCTGTGGCATCGCATGTTAATAATACTGATAATAGTCATTTGGAGAATTTGTGATTCTTTGTCCTCCAATATTTGTTCTACAGCGGACTTTGGTCTAGGACTTAGAAAGGTCAGTATCACTCTCTTCCTTTCCCCTTCGGGGAAGATTTGAATTACTTTAATATCTTTCCAGCCACATGTAAAAATCACTGTTTCCGTCCCAAGTTTTGAGGATGTTCACTTGCAGTCAGAATAAACCTTGAGTCAATATATCACCTCATCCTTTTCTTTCTCTTTGCATAGATTAACATGCGTCAATTTTGTTTCCAACTACTTAGAACTGTGACTTTGTGACGTCCTAGCAAAATATGTTTAATGTTTTATTTGTAAATGAACTACAAACTTGGAGGATGAAAAAGACTGACGTATCCTAACAAGACTTCCTGCCAGAAATTTTTTTATGAAATCCAACAATGCCAAAGCCACATTTCAGCAAGTGGCAGAAATAAGGTCTAAGTTGCTTTAGCTGTGGAGCCTTTGCTTTAAAAGTTTGTAGTCATTTCCCTTATTATTAATTAACACTTACATAAGATAGAAGAGGGTTACTGCCTGCATTTTCTTGACACCATGAACACGTGACAAAACAAACCTCAGAACATATTTAAAATGGCAAGCTAACATATTAATAGAATTTCTTATTAGCTGTTTGCAGGTCTAAGACACAGACATTCAAAATTAGGCTGTTCATGATTTGGTGGAGCTACTACTGGGGGTGGCTGAACACAGGTCCTTAGTACAGATTCGGTGACCACAGGGCAGAAGTGCTGGGGCCTTCAAAGGAAGAGGGATGGGCTATCGTAGGTTCAGCTGATGCATTCTTGAGAATTGTTTCAGTTCAGCTTTACCATGGAGGAATCCTGTAAGCTCAAATCCCCCGCTGTATAAGCCTAATTAATGAGATTTAGTTCCTAAATTTCTTCATAGTGGAGATCAGTTTAAATATACAAGAATTGTTCTGTCCATTTTTATTCTGACCGTGTTGGTATCCATTTGTGAGTTCAATCCACTCCATTACAATGCCTTTTATATGGAATCCTCTGGGGATGTGAAGCCTTTGATTCACAGTTTGCAATACAAATACCCTGATACATCATTTATTTGCTATTAAGTATTTGATTATTATGCCTTTTTAAATTCAATATCTTTAAACCAAGTTTTTAATTAGTGTTGCTTGGAGCAGTTCAGAGTACTTCTTTTCTTCCTGTTCTTCCCCCTTCCCACTCCCTCCAATTTCTTTTTGTTTTGAAAGCAGAGCTCCTAGGGGTTGTAACTTATGCTCTTTTTGCATGCAACATTTCAATGAGAAGGTTATTATAGGGCACATCCCCATTCAGGTGCTTGTAGTAGAGGTATTCTTCGGCCTGCATGCTGATGGCCCGGATTTCGGGTAGTCGGAGAAGTAGCTGTCCAAATTTCTCTGTCTGCTGTGGGTAGTTACACATTGTGTAGTCCAGAAGGGCGGCATTCACTTGTTCCTGGACACCTTCTACCAGCTGAAAGTTTTCAAGGTTTTTGACATCTGCATTAAAAAAAAAAAAAGCAACATTTCAATAGCATTTTAATTCCTGTTTACTAAAGCAATGGGTTCAATTAATGGATATATTTTCCTTCTGACATAAAGCATACTTTACATGCTGCTGAATATTCAGTAAACCCCACTCACCAAGCTTCCTGGGAAAAGGATCACAAAAGAGCTTCAGAAGAATGTCTTGTTGAATATTCTGCATATACCTCAAATCAATTAGACACCAATGGATTTTGAGCAAGGTCAACTCTTTTCATATCTTACAAAAGGAAAGGTTTGAGGATTCCTAAAGTAGAGGGATCTTAATATATTGCCAGCAAATGAGTCCCTGGAGAAAGACCTATCTTAACCCAGTATATTACACAATTCATATAATTCTGTATTAATTTTTCTGACCCAAGGTGAAATCTGTGTCCAGGGTATGATGTAGTTAATTCTAATAAAAAGTGACAGGATTCTTGTTTCTGTTTGACATTTTCTAAATGATTCTGAAAGTCTTTGACTTGTCTAGCCTATGCTAATGAACCATCTGGTACACTCCAGTGACTGCCAATGGAATATTCGCTACTGGGAACTCTCTAAAATATATATCTTGGTGACTAATGATCTTTATCAAATGAAAGCCTTGTCCTTTAGGCAGAACACAAGCCAGGATGGTCAGTCAGTGCCCTTTAACCTGAATGTGGTTTCAAAAGTCTGATCCTGTGTGGTTTTTTTTCTTCCGGTCACTCATGTAGAGAAGATGAGCACCGGCATTCATTCCGCCTAACTCCTGATGACTATGCAGTTGTTTTTAGACATCTGCCCTACAGGTCCTTATAAATACTGAATAAGAGAGAAAAAGCCAGAATCAAAAAGACAGACTGACCTGCAAACACACACACAGACAATAGGCAAGGGAACATGGGATGCTGGAATTTCTCTTCTGGAGTTTATTTATGTTAACAGTATGACTTTTCTACGATGTGTACATAGAAGCCTCTGGGAAAAATACACAGATATGTGTGTGTGTTTACATACACACATGCTCAGAAAGTAAACAGATGCAGCCACCCTGCCCTGCTTTATTTTCTAACTGACAAAAGTGAATAAGAAAGAGATTCCGAAGAAAACCACACAGTACCATGACTAAAAGGATAAAGGTACTAAACTCGGTTAAAGTAACTCATACCCACTGTATGCTGTTTTTGGCATTATATGCTGTTGAACGTAACCTACAGATGCGCACATGTCCATTTTCTAATTTCTAAAGGCTTTACACTAGGCTGCCATACGTTCAATGTTGAAGTGTGTTCAGGACAATTTCAGTGTTTACATTTGGGCCATAGCTTTGCATTAAACATGCTTCCCTTTTCCATCCCCAAGTCTCTGACCCAAATTAAAAACAGTGAAGAATTAGTACTGAAATAGATACGTAGAGAGAGTTGGTACCACATCTCTTTCAAAGAGAGATGGGAGACTCAAACGTATTTGATTATTCATTAATGAGTTGTACAAATAGATAAATACTACAGTTAGGAGCTCTGCGTCTTCTGGTGGCGTGTAAATTGGCAGCCACATTGGTGTGCTCTGGACATTTTACACATGTGGCACTTTACAGTTAGTAAAGGGTTTTCCACCTGTCTTATCTATTTTTAAAATGATTTTAACTTATTTTAAAATACTTATAAATATGACTATGGACCCAGTGTCATACTTGGTTCAAAATTACAAAATATAAACAATCAGAAATACCTTCAATATGTCGTACCTTGGTACATGATAACAGAAAAAAATCTACAATTGTGTTGTATTATAGCGATTAAAACATGACTTTTTAAAAAAGTTGAAATGGTGTATTATTTTATGCTATAGTGAAAGATACTCTCACCAGCAAGCAAAGCTAGTAACAGTCAGAGCTTAACAGAAAGGGTATAGAAATTTGCACAGTATTAATATGAAATGTAAGAAAAATGAAGAATCACCTTTTTAGAAAGTTGTTTGAAACTTCCCTTTTTGATAAATGTATTTTTTGAGAACTAGTTTTAACGTTCTGTGATAGACTATGCTACTCTGCTAAGAAAAAAAAAAAGGCAAGAAAACTACCAGCAAACATAAAGGCTACATCGTAAGTTTTGGTTTATCCGCTTACCATTACAGAATGATAATTTAGAGTCCTCAGCTCAGCATTCAATGGTTTATTTCTTTTCTTTCTTTCTTTTTTTTTTTTTTTTTTTTTTTTTTTAGGCAGAGTCTTTCTCTGTGTCTAAGGCTGGAGTGCAGTGGTGTGATCTCAGCTCACTGCAACCTCCACCTCCCGGTTCAAGCAATTCTTGTGCCTCAGCCTCCCCGGTAGCTGGGATTACAGTCATGTGCCACCACACCCGGCCAATTTTTGTATTTTTAGTAGAGACGGGGTTTCACCATGTTGGCCAGGCTAGCCTCAAACTCCTGACCTCCAGTGAGCAACCGACCTCAGCCTCCCAAAGTGCTGGGATTACAGGTGTGAGCTACCTTGTCTGGCCTCGATGGTTAATTTCTATGAATACTGGTTCCAACTGACACCCCAAAAGTTTGGAAATAGATGCAATTTTTTTTTCTGGCAGGAAAATATATAGGTTTCTATACTTTAGCTAAATACACTATTTTTTGCTAAAGCTTATCAATATTGAATCCACATGCCTGAGTTAATTATGCCACTAAGCTATTTTGATGAATGTTATTATGAAATAATAAAACATATGCTGCTAATTGTCCCAAAGATTCTTACTTGCTGAATGTCTATATTGTTTCTACGACTATACACACGGCAATGATCTGAAGAAGTTCTGATTGAATTACTCTCATTTACTGGCCATGTCGTTCCGGGATCATTGCGCTGCTGCCTGCCTGGGTGCTGGCTTCTGTCTACCTAACTGTCCATCTCCCTATGCAGACTGTAAGCTCCTGGGGCTGAGGGATATGCATTAGTCCAGCCATCCCTGGACTAACGCATATCCAATAACTCTTTGCTTCTTATTCTTGGTGTATTTGTTGAGATTGATATAATTGTGAATTTGACCTGTGAAATTATTTCACAAGCCAATTTCCTTTCTAACTAGAAACTGATTTTCAAAATTTTGACATATATGTAATGGATCTCTCCCTGAACTAAAATACTGTACTTTAAATGTAATTGTGTTTTCTATTCAAAAAGTCCTCTGATGAATCCTTCTGTGATCTGAATAATCAAGTTCTAATTTATACGCTTTGCAAATGAGGATTTTTGCTGGTCAGTTTTGTGTGAGAAGAAATGTGAATGTTCTCATTCAGATTGGAATCAGTCCCTGGGATCCTGCGGACTGGACCTGACAGGTAGACCCTGGATTTCTCACCATGATCGAGATAGTTCACAGACAGTTCATAAAGACCCAAAAGCAATGGAAAAGACTAAGTGCTAAAATACAAATGATACCATCACCCAGAAGACCTGGAATTTTCGCTCCTTTATGTGGTTCACTTGTATTTACTTTTTAGGAAGAGTTTAGAAACTTAAGTGTGTTTCCTCAGTACTCACCGAATTAGTTTTGATGAAAATGCATGCCTTTTCAAGAAAATTAAAACATGGATTGAAATTTAAAATCTTCACCATTTTCTCTGGAATGTCCCGCCTACAAAAATCAAGGCCTATTCCACATTAAGTAATGAATGGTAGCTGGTAACTTGGGAAGTCTGAACTCAAACATAGCAGGAGTCTCTAATACCAGAAATATACAAATGAATTGATATTAAATTATATGAAAAAAACAAAATCTAGACAAATGATTACATGTTCTGGAGTTCCCAGAAATATATGTTTTTGAAATTTGCTGTTTGGTTCTCATATTAAATAGCAGTGTCCCACATCTGGATTTTAGCAAAAGACCCCCAGCTGGAGGAAAAGAGATTGATATAAATCAAAATTCCCACCAGTTCTTCTGTGCCATTTTATGCTGGATCGCAGTCTCCTGCATTTGGCAATCTGTGTGTTCCTTTGAAATTTATAGAAGCTTCATTTTCATACAATTTAAAAACACCAGTTAATGAACCCTATCATTACAAATTCTGAGTTGGAAATAGTATGTAAACAGACAGAGGCATCCCCAATCCTTTCTCTATAGCCTTTAAATTTTGATGACTGGCAAGAGCATTTTGTGCTTCTCCTCTTAGTATCAATCTCTTATCATCTATTCTACTTTATTCACTCAGGGACTAATTACCAACTTTTTATATGAAGCAGCATTACGATAAGCTCACAGTGGGGTGCTCAGATTTTTTTCTATCCTTATTGGAAAGTAAACCCTTAGGTCTTCTTGAATAAATTACAGTGCTGACTTTCCAGTCATACGCAACATTCAGGCTCTCTCTGAAGATGAAGATACTCATCTCTGCCTCCCTGGTAGCTGCCATAAAGGTGCAGCTTGTAAACCTTCCCATCCAACACACTTTTTCAGAAATGAGTCCTCTGCTGAGCCAGGGGGCTGGGGACTGTGAGGCTCAAATGGCGTGTGTTGGCTTTTGCTGACAAAGTAATTATCTTTGTCAAATTTCCATAAGTGGGAACAAATTCCTTAGTCTTTTTTGTATTTTTAAAGATTATTAATTTTTTTATTTAAAAAAAATGACTATTGTTATTGTTTGATTCTTTAAAAATAAATAGGGACAGATCTCGTTCTGCCACCCAGGCAGGAATGCAGTGGCACCACCACAGCTCACTGCAGCCTTGAACTCCTACACTGGAGTGATTCTCCGGCCTCAGCTACTCCTGGTCCCAGTAACTGGGAGCAGTTGGGATTAATTACAGGTGCGAGCTGGCTTACCTAATCTTTTAAAGGACATAATGGTGGGAAAAAGAGGTACCATTTTGCACATAGAAAATATTTCTTTGCTTTGAGGTCTCTAGAGAGATGACAATCTACAAACTGCCAGACGATTTGCCCTCAGAAGGCCCTTTCCTCTAGAAAAGGAAAAAATAGATTTTCTGTAAGGAGCTAATGTTCAAAATTGTTTTTTAAAGGGCTAAATTTGGATCATCTGTATAACTAATTTTGTAAGAACGTCTGGAAGTTGGAGAACATGTCTGTTCTTTTCATACGAACAAAGTTCATGTTTAAAAAGAAGTCAGGGCTGTTTAGGGATTGGGGATGGGGGAGGGCAGGCTAATTTTGGTGCTGACACCTAAACTTAGATTCTCTCTCCAGTTTCCAGAAAACCCCGAAACTCAAGATTTTAAATTCGTTATCGGAAGTCCCTTAGGATAATATGAGTGTGTACACACACACATACACACTAACCCAAGAGTTATTTTTACCAACTAGAACATACAATTTTATGCTTTCATAGGTCAATTAGTAATAAGAAAATGCAGCCCTTTGCAGGAGCTATCTAAAAAATGGAGGATCGCTTCAGCCCAGGAGTTCGAGACCAGCCTAGGCACCACAAGGCCCTGTCTCCCCAAAAAATAAAAATAAAAAGTTAGCTGGACGTGGTGGTGTGCGCCTGTAGTCTCAGCTACTTGAAGCTGATGTAGGAGTATCGCTTGAGCCCAGGAGTTTAAGGTTGCAGTGGGCTATAATTTCGCCACTGCATTCCAGCCTGGGCAACAGAGCGAGACTCTGCCTCTCAAAAAAAAAAAAAAAAAAAAAAAAAAAAAAAAAGGGTGGGGGAAAAGAAAGAATGGGTATATAGTATGTATGTCCCACGTATTAAAAAGCTCTGCCAACTGTTTGGCGGTTGT
>CAUYLG010004861.1:0-90941 GCA_963573385.1 Cacajao melanocephalus | reverse complement strand
GCCAATACTTTGCCAAACCACGAAACCAAGGTGGCTATGGCGGTTCCAGTAGCAGCAGTAGCTATGGCAGTGGCAGAAGATTTTAATTAGGAAACAAAGCTTAGCAGGAGAGGAGAGCCAGAGAAGTGACAGGGAAGCTACAGGTTACAACAGATTTGTGAACTCAGCCAAGCGCAGTGGTGGCGGGGCCTAGTGCTACAAAGAAGACATGATTTAGACAAATACTCATGTGTATGGGCAAAAACCTCGAGGACTGTATTTGTGACTAATTGTATAACAGGTTATTTTAGTTTCTGTTCTGTTGAAAGTGTAAAGCATTCCAACAAAGGGTTTTAATGTAGATTTTTTTTTCCTTTGTTTTTTTTGCACCCATGCTGTTGACTGCTAAATGTAATAGTCTGATCGTGACGCTGAATAAATGTCTTTTTAAAAAAAAATGTGTAAGATTGAGCAGGAGGTAAATAGACCAAATGATGGGAAATACTAACATGCATTACCTATGTTTTCCTATTATTTTATGTATGTTTGTAAGTATGTATGTATTTATTTTTCTCTCATAGAATTCAGAATAATTTTGCATACCGGATACTTGGCTGAGCATTCGGTATGCTTTTGACCCATTTGAGTGTCTAAAATACTGTATAGGAACATTGTTACAATTTAAATTAAATTTCTTGCCCCTTCTCCTCCCCTGACCATTTAGTCTTTGGGTAGCAACAGAGATCACTAACATAACAATTAATATAGGTTTGTTTCAGGGAATTCATTTGATACAGATTGTAATTCTGTCCTCATCAGTTCTACAAATTGCTTTACTGTAATTACACCATGTATTTGATCAAATATTGCCAACGTTTCTGTCTGTTTAGGGTGCGGTATTATGATTTCAAAATCGATTCTAGATTTAGTCCAATATTTTTTAGAATGTATCTTTCTATATAAAAGTCAATGCAGAAAAAATAATATTTTGAGATTTAAAAATCTAAAGACATCTTCTAGCTAATAGAACAGATTTTAGTCACATTTATATTCTTTAATGTTCAATATATGTATCCACTACATGAGAAACTCAAGACACAAACAAAATAGTTATATTTATTGCCACACTAAGCAATAAGGAACATTAAAAACAATGTGTATTCATAAACAAGAGAAAAGATGGTTTAGCAATATAAAATTTAGAAGAATATTATAGCTGGACTGTATAGGAAGAGCTTGACTGATTTCTTTCCACAATGCATTTTTATCAAAACTCATACATATTCAGAGACACAAATAGCATGCCAGTGAATTCAACGAACTGCCACTGAAACCAGAACATTATTTCCTAGCATCTGTTTGTGGGAATTATGTAAAATACTTAATGCAATGTGTTTTCATTGCAATCCTATTTTTGTTTCCCAACCAGTGAATTTTCATTTAAACCAATATGTTTACCTGAGACCCACATGCATGCATTTATTGGAACTGAAATACAGCTACATACAGGCAACACGTCTGAGGCCAAACTAATGCATTTCAATGCAACTCAGCCAATTTTCCACGTGTTCTGATTCTCTAGGGATATAAAGCCCTGTATGACGGTAAATGCACTGAATTGTGATGACGAGGAGGGGAAACTGACGTCTGGATTGTAAAGAAATACCAGAGCCTCAGCTCACCAGAAACCTTGCCATCCAAAGTGTGTTTCAGGGACCAGCAGCCTTGGCATCACCTGGGAGCTTGTCAGGAAGACAGAATCTCGAGCCCCACTCTAGACCTACTGATTCAGAGTCTGAATTTTAACAAGATCCCCGAGCGATTTGTTTCCACAGTAAAATCTGAAAAGCAGTGTTTTAAGGCAACACCTAAATGGCCATAGTTATCTTTGGGGTAATACGCAAAAGTTTTCTGAGATGAAATGCACAGCATGGTGACTACAGTTAATAATAATGTATTATATACTCGATGAATATGTTAATTGATCAAGTTAATTACTACAAATTGGTGGTAGTAATCCTTTCACAATGTATATTTATATCAAAACATCACACTGTGCACCTTGAATATATATACTTGTTATTTGTCACTTATACCTCAATGAACCAGAAAAACAGTTTTCTGAGGCAAGCACTTTTCTCCAGTGGACAGAGAGTTTGGTAAAAACAAAAGTTGAAACTAGCTTGCTTTACATGCAAAAGCGACCCCAACCCCTTTTTCTTTCATAAGACATGATACATGAATTTATTTTTCTTGCGAGTACTCAATTCAGAAGTCTGCTGAGCGCATTCTCTTCTTTATTTTATTATTATTATTTTTTAGACGGAGTCTTGCTCTATCGCCCAGGTTGGAGTGCAGTGGCGTGGTCTCAGCTCACGGCAACATCTGCCTCCTGGGTTCAAGCAATTCTCCTGCCTCAGCCTCCTGAGTAGCTGGGATTACAGGTGCCCACCAGCATGCCTGGCTAATTTTTGTATTTTTAGTAGAGACGGGGTTTCACCTTGTTGGCCAGGCTGGTCTCGAACGCCTGATCTCGTGATCCACTCACCTGGGCCTCCCAGAGTGCTGGGATTACAGGTGTGAGCCACAATGCCCGGCCCATTCTCTTCATTTTTATTAATTAATTAATTTCTTTTAGAGATGGAGTCTCACTCCATTGCCTAGGCTGGAGTCCAGTGGCACAATCATAGCTCACTGTAGCCCCAAACTCCTGGGCTCAAGCAATCTTCCCGTCTCAGCCTCCCAAGTAGCTAGGACAACAGGAGGACATGCACCATCACACCTGACTAATATTTCAATTTTTTTCTAGAGGCAGGGTTGTTGCCCAGGCTAGTCTTGAACTCCTGACCTCAAGCAATTATCCCGCCTCAGCCTCCCAAAGTGCTGGGATTACAGGCATGAGCCACATGCCTGGACCGTCTTTTACCAAAGTTACCCACCATTAACACTTTCACTTGCCTTTAGTTTCTTTTTTATGAATTCATATGCATACTATATATATGCGAACATTTAAAAAACATAGATGAGATATATTAATATATTGTTACATAGTATATATTTTTCATTTATCTACATGTTCCTTTCTTTGTCTCTGCTGGTCAACTTCAATCTATAACCAACTACATGGTCCTCCGTAGTATGGGCACACCATAATTTCTATGGCCAGTTCCTATTTATGGACATTTAGATTATTTTTATTTTTGCTTCTATTATAAACAATGCCATAGGACTAGAAGATTCTGACTCTCCCTAAACTGCTCCTAAGATCAACGCTTGAGATATTTTTCAGACTCTGCACTTGATGGATTAGCTGGCCCCACCCAGATCTATAAACCGGCTCATCTGATCTTGAGGCCCCCACCCAGGAACTGCCTGAACACAAGAAGACAGCTCCGACTACCTATGATTTCATCTCTGACCAGTCAGCACTCCTGGCTCACTGCCTTCCCCCGACCCACCAAGTTATCCTTAAAAATTCTGCTCCCAAATGCTTGGGGAGACTGATTTGAGTAATAATAAAATTCCAGTCTCCTGCAAAAAAAAAAAGGTAAAAATAAAGAATAAACTATGCCATATGAACATTCTTGAACATCTATCGTTTTGAGAATTTCTTCTGATTATATCCCAGAAATGGAATTTTAGGGACAAGAGAGAAAAGCATAGGGTAATAGGCTCACGCTCCGTAGCCATCAAATGTAAATGAAACAATAGAGCCCTTTCCCTTCTTCAGGTTGGCAAAAATTAAAAACGATGCACTTGTGGTAGGAGTATGAATTGGTAAAGGCTTCTAGGAGGAAAGTTTAGCAATAGCTGATCAAAAGCTTTGATGCTAAGGAAGGTGAGGTGCAGGCTGCTTCCAGTGCTGGTGGGGTTTGCCTCAGAGGGGAGGGCGTGGAGCCCCAGAAGCCCTAAGGCCAGTGCCTCACAGCTCAAAAACAAACATCCTTCATTCCATGCATGGACCACTTCCTTTAGGCAGGCAAGCCCCAGAGGGATAGTGAGAACTTGCTCCAGCATCAGCAACCCCATGGCACTCACACTTCCACTTCTTCCTGCGGGCTCCTTGCCACCGGGGCTAGCCTGTAGCCCACCTCTCTCCCCATCAGAGGGGATTCTTTTTTTTTTTTTTTTTTTTTTTGGCAGAGTCTCACTCTGTTGCCCAGGCTGGAGTGCAGTGGCACAATCTTGGCACACTGCAACCTCCACCTCCCAGATTCAAGCGATTCTCCTGCCTCAGCTTCCTGAGTAGCTGGGATTACAAGCATGTGCCACCACAACTGGCTAATTTTTGTATTTTTAGTAGAGGCGGGGTTTCACCACATTGGCCAGGCTGGTCTTAAACTCCTAACCTGGTAATCCACCCGCCTCGGCCTCCCAAAGTGCTGGAATTACAGGCGTGAGCCACCGCGCCCAGCCAGAGTGGCTTTGCTTGAGTTATCCTACTACCCTTCCCAGCACCTGACCTTAACTGGAGCTGCTCTGGGCCACTTTGCCAGGGATCCTGAAGTTGATTCATAGGGAACAGGGGCTGAGTGACTGGGCCCTAACTCCCCTCCTCAAAAAAAGTCCTGCTCTCCTTATGTGCATGGCCCACTTCCTCCCCACGACCTGGGGCCTGACGTCGAACACTGAGGTGGCTTTTGCTCAGCTACTCTTCAAGACAGCATGAACCTATTTTGCCTGTATTGGCAAGAATAATGGAGCTGTTCATTCCAATTATCTTTCACTGGACTAAAAGGATTGGTTTAAGAAGGCTGGGTGTGGCGGCTCATGCCTGTAATCCCAGAACTTTGGGAGGCCAAAGAGGGCAGATCACCTGAGGTCAGGAGTTTGAGACCAGCCTGACAAACATGGAGAAACCCCATCTCTACTAAAAATACAAAAAAATTAACCGGGCTTGGTGGCACATGCCTGTAATCCCAGTTACTCGGGAAGCTGAGGTAGGAGAATCGCTTCACCCCGAGAGGCGGAGGTTGCAGTGAGCCAAGATCTTGCTACTGCACACCAGCCTGGGCAACAAGAGTGAAACTCCATCTCGAAAAAAAAAAAAAAAAAGATTAATATTGATGAAGCACTTGGAAAGATACTTGTGTTTATTAGTTGTAAAATATTAAGTGTTTGCTAAATAAAATTAACACTAATAAGAGTATATGAGAGAAAGATTAGCAAGAGATGGTCTGGGTGACAGAGTAAGACTCCACTTCAAAAAAACAAAACAACTTCAGCCTCAACCTCCTGGGCTCAAGCCATTCTCTGACCCCAGCCTCACAAGTAGCTGGAACTACAGGCATGAGCCACCATGCCTAGCTGACTCTTCGTTGTATTTTTTAACAGAGATGATATTTTGCCATATTGGCCAGACTGGTCTCGAACTTCTGACCTCAGGTGATCCACCTGCCTCTGCCTCCCAAAGTGCTGGGATTATACAGGCATGAGCCACTGCACTGGGCCACATGATCTTTTTTATTTTGGGTAGAGATGAGGTCCCACTATGCTTCCCAGGCTGGTCTCGACTCCTGGGCTCAAGTGATCCTCCTGCCTTGGCCTCCCAAAGTACTGGCAGTAGAGGCAGAGCCACTGCGGCCAGCCCACGGAGGATATTATAGCCACACCATGCTCTGCGAAAGGACTGGAGGATGGGGAGGGGGCGCGGATTTCTACTTTAATAACAGCAGCCCAGTGTTGCTAAAAGGTCTGGACCCTGTCAGCTGTTTCAGAGGAACTTAATCGTCCTGAGCCTGAGATTTCTCATTTGCTTAATAAGGATAATTTTACCCTTACTTTACAGCATTGCTGTGAGAATCCAATGAAATAAAGTATTCAATAAACAGTTGTTTTGTTTTGTTTTTTTGAGATGGAGTCTCACTCTGTCACCCAGGCTGGAGTGCAATGGTGTGATCTCAGCTCACTACAACCTCCAGCTCCTGGGTTCAAGGGATTCTCCTGCCTCAGCCACCCAAGTAGCTGGGACTGCAGGTGCCTGCCACCACTCCTGGCTAATTTTTATAGTTTTAGTAGAGACAGAGTTTCACCATGTTGGCCAGGCTCGTCTCAAATTCCTGACCTCAGGTGATCCACCTGCCTCGGCCTCCCAAAATGCTGGGATTACAGACATGAGCCATCACACCCAGCTATAATATTTTAACAAGTGGACTATAAGACATTTTGCACATGTATCCCAAGCCTAAATTAGAACCCATTACCCCTCTTTGCCTTGTTTTTTATTCTGTATAGCATTTACTACTATCTAGTGTACTATATACTTATTATTAGTTTATTGTTATCTCCCCCACTAAAATGTAGGCCCCTTAAAGGCGGTAGTACTGCACATAATAGGGACTAATATATATTTATTGAATTAATTAATGAGGGCCAAGACATCTCATGTATTGAGTATCTACTACGTGCCAAGCCTTTTACTAGGTGCTTTACACACGCATTTATATTGTGCCACTTAATAGTTATAATAACTCTAAAAGATGATGGCTGGGTGCGCTGGCTCACATCTGTAATCCTAGCACTTTGGGAGGCTTAGGTGCTAGGATCGCTTGAAGCAAGGAGTTTGAGATCACCAGGGACAACAAGCAAGACCCCATCTCTACAAAATTTAAAAGAAAAAATTATCCAAGTGTGGTGGTGCACACCTCTACTACCTCTATATCCTCCCAGGTACTTGGGAGGCTAAGAGGGGAGGATCACTTGAGTCCAGGAAGCTGCAGTGAGCTATGATCACACCACTGCACTCCAGCCGGGATGACAAAGCCAGACGCTGTCTCTAAAATCAAAAGAAATAAATATAAAAGATGTCTATTATCCCCATTTTGGAAAAAAATAAATCTGAGAGAAGTCCAGGCACTGTGACTCATGCCTGTAATCCCAGCAATTTGGGAGGCCAAGGCGGGCAGATCACCAGGTCAGGAGTTTGAGACTAGCCTGATCAACAAGGTGAAACCCCATCTCTACTAAAAACACACAAAAAAATTAGCTGGGTGTGGTCATGTACTCCTGTAATCCCAGCTAATTGGGAAGCTGAGGCAGGAGAATCACTTGAACCTGGGAGGCAAAGGTTGCAGCGAGCCGAGATTGCGCCACTGCACTCCAGCCTGGGCGACAGAGCAAGACCCCATACCAAAAAAAAAAAAAAAGAGAGAGAGAGAATTTGTGCTCAGGTCCCCAGGGACAAGACAAAGCCTGCTCTCCAGCACAGTCACGCCAATTACAACAGTCATGCAAAGCCCAAGGCTGCTGGGACCTTGACTAGGTGCAATCACCTTTGTCTGGTTCTGGGGCTTATGACCTGAGCCTAGTGCAGAAGAGGGGGTTGGAGGAGTGAGGACCGGATGGGCCAGATGCCAGGAAGGTAAAAAGATAAATGCTGAGTTGTCAGATACGAGTGTCTGGAGACAGTAGAGTTCCTGAAAACAGGAGCAAGAGAGGGGAAGGAAATATATTTCATGAATATAAAAAGAAATATTCACTTTAATCAAGTGATCAAGCTTAGTGTCACGAATATGAAAAAAAAAAAGTGACGATGTTCACTTCTGGTGTGATTCGGTAAGAGCCTCAATATCACCTGTTCAATACTCTTAACATAGCTAAAAAATAAATACATAAATAAAGGTTAAATCACATGGAAATCATCAGACAAATCCAGAATGCGGGACATTTTATAAAACAACTGTCTTGGATGCTTCAAAATATTTCAGTATCATGAAAGAAAATCTGAGGAGATTGTTCTAGACTAAAAGACACTAAAGATATAACACTTGAGCCTTAATTGGAACCTGGGTTGGTTTAAAAACAAACAAACAAACAAACAAACAAAAACAGCTATGGCTGGGCGCAGTGGCTCATGCCTGTAATCCCAGCACTTTGGCGGGTGGATCACCTGAGGTCAGGAGTTCAAGACCAGCCTGGCCAACTTGGTGAAACCTCGTCTTTACTAAAAATACAAAAAAAAAATTTAGCTGGGCAGGGTGGTAGGCACCTGTAATCTCAGCTACTCGGGAGGGTGAGGCAAGAAAATTGCTTGAACCTGGGAGGCAGAGGTTGGAGTGAGCCAAGATCGCGCCATTGCACTCCAGCCTGCGCGACAGACATCTAAAAAAGAAAAAAATGTTGATACTTATCTGGAGAATTTGGTGGTGCTCTTCACCAGTGATGAGTGAGGGGGATTTTTCAATGAAGTTATAATTGCTGCACTATCTTTGGATTGCTCTATTTTCAGTAATAATCAGTAAACAGACACAGTGTGGGAGACTCGCTAAGGGTCCTGTGCTAAGCCATTCTTAACGTAATATTCCTCAAAATTGAAGCCACTAATATAAATAGATTATTTATAGTTGTCTGCTTTTTTTCTTTTTTTTTTGAGACAGAGTTTTGTTCTTGTTGCCCAGTCTGGAGTGCAATGGCGCAGTCTCGGCTCACTGCAACCTCCACCTCCCGAATTCAAGTGATTCTCCTGCCTCAGCCTCCCGAGTAACTGGGATTACAGGTGTGCACCACCACGCCCAGCTAATTTATTTTTATTTTTATTTTTAGTAGAGATGGGGTTTTGCCATGTTGGCCACACTGGTCTCGAACTCCTGACCTCCGGTGATCTGTCCGCCTCAGCCTCCCAAAGCGCTGGGATTACAAGCATGAGCCACTGCGCCCGGCCTGTAGTTGTCTATTATCCGTGGTTCTGTTATCCTCTATTGGTACAGAAAACAAAGCACTAATGATCGATGTCATCTTTGTGAACATTTATTCATCATGAGCACTCATTCGTTCATTGAATGTGCACTGGGCAGCTACAGCGGCCTGCTACAGTCACAGAGGATTCAATGGACAGGATTATAGTGCTTGCCATTATGAAGATTACATTCTAAGTAGAGGCATTAGAAACAAGCACTTTAAAAATCTAGAAAGAGTGATTCTACTTACTCACTGTTCTTTTATTAACTCTCATTATGTCTACCAGGACACAAGCAGAAGATGTTTACAATACCATAAAAGGCAGATGTCAAGATGGCCCCTGCAGGTCAGGCATGGTGCCTGATAAATGTAATCCCAGAGCTTTCGGAGGCCAAGATGAGTTGAGGTCAGAAGTTCAAGGCTAGCCTAGGCAATATATTAAGACATCATCAAGAAAGAAAGAAAGAGAAAGAGAGAGGAACGAAGGGAGGGAGGAAGAAAGGAAGGAAGCAGGGAGGGAGAGAGAGGGAAAGAAAGAAAGAGAAGAGAAGAGAGAGAAAGGAAAAAAGAAAGGAAGGAAAGAAAGAAATGAAAAGAAAGAGAAAGAAAGGAGGGAAAGGAAAGAAAAAGAGAAAGAGAGAAAGAAAGAAGAAAAGGAAAGGAAAGAAAAAGAGAAAGAGAGAAAGAAAGAAGAAAAAGAAAGGAAGGAAAGAAAGAGAAAGAAAAAAGAGAAGGAGAAAGAATGAGGAAGAAAGGAAGGAAGGAAAGAGAAAGAAAGAAGGAAAGAAAGAAAGAGAGAGGAAGAAATAAATTATTTCAGTATGGTGGCAATACATACCTGTAGTTCCGGCTACTCAGGAGGCTGAGGTGGGAGGATCATTTGAGCCCAGCAGTTGGAGGCCACAGTGAGCCATGATCACATCACTGCACTCCAGCCCAGGCAACAGAGCAAGACCATGTCTCAAATGAAACAAAACAAAACAAAACAAAACAAAAACTGGCCCTGACAGCCCTCCATTATTTCTATCCACACCCTCGTTTAGTCTCCTTCTATTAATAGGGTACTCAGTAAATGTCAGCTTATTTTTGGAATCTCAAGTCCTAAGAATGGGAATGGATGAAATGACCCATAAAGTAAGCATGGAAAGAAGAAAGAGAAGCTCCAAAATCTGAGCCCTTGGGACTTAGTGCATTGGGGTGGCCACAACAAAAGACCTTAGCCTGGGTAATTTATAAACAGCAGAAATGGATTGCTCACAGTTCTGGGGGCTGGGAGTCCAAGATCAAGGCCCCAGCAGATTCTGTATCTGCTGAGGGCACTATTTACCAGAAAACATAAACTGAAAGCAGTACCTAGACACATCCCTTTTAAAGAATGCTGCTGTAAAAGGGAGGTGATAAATGAGGTAGCAGACGGAAGGATAAGTGGGGTCAGGAAGGAATTGTTTTTGGGATGACAGAACTAAGAGTACACTTTATGAGGATTAGCATAATATGGTAAAGAGAGGAAATTTTATGGCACAGGGGATGGGGAGAATTGCTAGAGTGATGTCCGTGAGCAGGAGAAGGTTGGATGGGATCACTAGCTTTGGGAAGAGGGTCAATTCATCCACACCAGCAAGGGAAAAGGTAGCGTATATGGGCACAGAGGTAGGTGTGTTGGTGGGAGCTTATGGCACTTCTGATTGATTTACTCTTTTTTTTTTGTTTTTGTTTTATTTTGAGACAGAGTTTTGCTCTTGTTGCCCAGGTTGGAGTGCAGTGGTGTGATCTCGGCTCACTGCAACCTCCGCCTCCTGGGTTCAACCATTTCTCCTGCCTCAGCCTCCCAAGTAGCTGTGATTACAGGCCCCCATCACCACACCCAGCTAATTTTGTATTTTTAGTAGAGTTGGGGTTTCACCATGTTGGTCCGGCTGGTCTCAAACTCCTGACCTCAGGTGATCCGCCCATCTCGGTCTTTCAAAGTGCTGAGATCACAGATATGAGCCACCACACCCGGCCACTTTACTGTTTTCAGAGATTTCAGAGAAGTGGAACGCCTGTTATCAGCTGACAGTGACAGCTGACAGAAGTCTGGGTGTTTAGAGGCTTGAGGAGGGGTAAGTGAGGAAATAATTATCTAGGCAAGAGGGAGAAGGAACAGGGCACACATAGGTGAGTGATCACTACTTTAAAATATTCTGCAGGGTTGGATGCTTTTCCGTAGGGACAAGCGTGGAACAGGCCAGGATGGATGTCACCAGGGCTGTGGTAGAGCCACATGAAATGACAAAGAAGAGAGGGTGAGAGAGCTGAGGGGTTCAAGCAAGAAGTCATGATAATAACTGGCCACAGGATTTAGCTGAATAAGAAGGGAAGAAAGGATATGGTAGCATTGAAAGGAATAAAGAGGTGATATGATCATCGCTGAGGTCCCAGTGGAGCCAACGCATTGCTGGCGTTGGAGATATGAGAGGGAGAGTGCCAAGATGGTGGCAGGGTAGAGAGTGAGTTGCGGCAACTGATGTTGTCAGGGTGGTTGTTGCGGTAACAACTATGTCGAGGGTATGGCCACAGAGTAAGCCGCTGAGGCAGGGCGGACAAAGGGGTCACTGGAGGAGAGGGCATCTAAGTGGACATTGAAATCACCAGGAGTTGGGGCAGGCATGTATTGCCTAGAATGTCACTGTATCTCTATAAGGAATGGGGGTGTGACCCCAAGGTCAGTAGACGACTGCTTACAAAGTGGAATCATGTGTGGGAGAGTCTGATAATGGCGTGAGATTTGTAGCTGGATGTATCTGTGAAGATGAAAGGGAAGATGGTTTGAAGGAGTGATGAGGAATGAGGAAGAGACTTACTCCACCCCTAGTCTCAGTGGCACAAAGGTTATAGGAGAGAAAACGCCATCTGAGACACTCAGGGAAGGCCAAGTCCCCAGGGAGCCAAGTTTCAGTGAGAAGACGACAATGAGCCAAGCGCAGTGGCTCACGCCTGTAATCCCAGCACTTTGGAGCCAAGGTGGGTGGATCACCTGAGGTCAGGAGTTCAAGACCAGCCTGACCAACATGGAGACACGCCGCCTCTACTGAAAGTACAAAACTAGCTGGGCGTGGTGGCACATGCCTGTAATCCCAGCTACTTGGGAGGCTGACACAGGAGAATCACTTGAACCCAGGAGGTGGAGGTTGTGGTGAGCCAAGATCGCTCCATTGTACTACCAGCCTGGGCAACAAGAGTGAAACTCTGTCTAAAAAAAAAAAAAGAAAGAAAAAAACTGCCTGTTACAGTCGCCTTTGCAAAAGCCATGCACAGCTATAGTTCTGTGATAGCACCCAAGGCTCATGGTCTCTCTCTCTGCTTTGTACCAAATGTGTTGAACTAGTGCTGAGGAATTCTTGCAGGGGATGTCTGTTTAACTGCAGTCATTTCTACTTCCCTGGCGATGAAAGCAGGAAACACTTGGAATCCCTAGATTCTGAAAACCTCATGTTAACTCTCTCTAGAATATGTGCATGCATGCATGCATGTATGTGCGTGCGTGTGTGATCGACTCTAGTGCATTATCTCAAGTGATTTTTTTTAATTGCATGATTTATTGGCCGGGCACAGTAGCTCATGCCTGTAATCCCAGCACTTTGGGAGGCCGAGGCGGGCAGATTACGAGGTCAGGAGATTGAGACCATCCTGGTCAACATGGTGAACCCCTGTCTCTACTAAAATACAAAAAATTAGCCAGGAGTGGCAGTGAACGCCTATGTTCTCAGCTACTTGGGAGGCTGAGGCAGGAGAATCACTTGAACCCGGGGTGGGGCGGAGGTTGCAGTGAGCCAAGATCATGCCCACTGTACTCCAGTTGGGCCACAGAGCAAGACTCCACCTCAAAAAAAAAAAATTGTATGATTTATTGCCTACTTTGGAAATGCATCAGGCCTACACAGCAGTTGGTCCATAACCTGCCCTCAAGCACACAGCCCTCATAACCCTATATTGGCCAAATTCACTTTTTTTTTTTTTTTGAGACTGGAGTCTCGCTCTTGTCGTTCAGGCTGTAGGGCAGTGGCGCAATCTCGGCTCACTGCAAACTCCGCCTCCTGTGTTCAAGTGATTCTTGTACCTCAGCCTCCCAAGTAGCTGGGATTACGCTGCTACTGAGCCTGGCTAAGTTTTGTATTTTCAGTCGAGAAGTGGTTTCGCCATGTTGGCCAGGCTGCTCTCGAACTCCTGATCTCAAGTGATCCACCCACCTTGGCCTTTCCAAGTGCTGGGATTACACACATATGCCACCGTGCCCAGTTCCAAATTCACTGTTATTTGGATCTTGAAAGCCTGTCTACTGTTCTCTGAGGGGCAACTATTAGTATCCATTACCATACAGTAATGTTTGTGAAACAAAACCAAACACATTGTTAAAAAGCAAAATAAAAGTCAGTTCTGTGAAGTCAGAATGTGAGGTTGGCAGGATTTTACGAGAAAGGTGTGGCATTCTGGAAAATTCTGAGATTGCACCCTGATGCCTGGTTAAGGAAGGAGTTTGCTGAGAGAGAACCCTTTCAGCTGTGTCTATCAATTCATGCATTCGTTCATCTAGCTATCACCTCGGCTCCTCTGAGTTCAGAATCTTGCTGAAGTTCACACAGTTAATGCTCAAGAACCAGGACTCTGCTCTTCTCACCAGCGGGGCAACCAATTAGCAAATTTTTTTGGCCTTGTATCCCAAATTTTTCTGGAATGTTATTGAATCAGATTATCAAGGGATGCCACAATTAAAGAACACTGACCCTTATTTTCTGTGTGAGGTCAGTTTTCTACTTGGAGGGAGGTTAATGCTTAAGCTCCTCTAACCAAGTGTTAAACGCAAGCCGGCTGGTGCTCTCTCAACTTGGCTTGTGCTGGAGACCCGGCTGCAGGGCCGCAAACTGCAAATGATGCCAGGGTGGTCTGAAAGGCAGGCTGCATCCACCATGCCCCTAAATGCTCTTCCTGAGCAAAAAGGGGCCAAACTCTGCTTTTGCCTGAGTAAGGGCTGCCGATTAGATTTTTAAAAATAAATTTATTTTGGGACTTTTTTAAATGTACAAGAAATTTGCAAAGATAGTCAAGAATCCCTATATGCCCATCATCCAATTTCAGTTTCTGCTAATATTATCAACGCATATTATTTTTGTGGTACATTTGTCAAAACTAAGATTTTTTTTTTTTTTTTTTTGAGGCAAAGTCTCTGTTGCCCAGGCTGGAGTGCAGTGGTATGATCTTGGCTCACTGCAACCTCCGCCTCCCAGGTTTAAGCGGTTCTCCTGCCTCAGCCTCCCAAGTAGCTGGGATTACAGGCATGCACCACCACGCCTGGTTAAGTTTTGTATTTCTAGTAGAGATGGGGTTTCACTATGTTGGCTAGGCTGGTCTCGAACTCCTGACCTCAGGTGATCCTCCTGCCTCAGCTTCCCAAAGTGCTGGGATTACAGGCATAAGCCACCATGCCCAGCCAAAACTAAGAAATTAACACTGATGCATTACTACTAACTCAACTCCAGACTTCATTCTGATTTCCCTAGTTTTTCCACTGAGGTCGATTTTTCTTCCAGGATCCAGCCCATAATACACATTGTGTTTGGTTGTCGTACTCCTTAGACTCTTCTGCTCTATGACACTTTCTGTCTTACCTTGTTTTTTGTGACCTTGACCATTTTGAGAAATGGTAGCCAGGTATTTTTTCAAATGGTCCTCAGTTTGGGTTTGTTTGATGTATTCTCTCATGCTTAGACTGCAGTTATGAGTTCTGTGGGAAAGAATACCACAGAGGTAAAATGCCCTTCTCATCACACTGAATCAGAGGTACGGTAGCCACAAGGTGGCACCAAGAGGTTGCCTTTGATCGCTTGGTCAAGATGTTTTCCAGGCTTCTCCACAGTAAAGTGACCTCTTTTCTCATTCCACACCCCATTCTGTGGATGTGAGTTACTAAATCAGTATGCCCTTGGGGTGGGGGCATTAAACTCTACCACCTGGGGTAAAAGTGTTAGATGTTTTTTTGAGAACTGGGGGTCACCTGGCTCCACCCTCCCTTGTTTATAATTTGCCATTTCATTGTGTTGTGAGGGAGAATGTGTCCATCTTTTCATAGCTAACTTAGTAGTTAAATTTTGTCCTGGGCACTGGGGACATAGGGTGTAGAGATGAACAGGAAATAGACCAGTGGAAAAGACATGGAGGGCCAGGCCAACTAAATAAAATTTAAATGCAGCTCATTCATAAAATCACTGTGGGGCCTGGTTTGGATTTAAGCTGTTCCATCTAAAAAGTTGGGATAATAATAGCTTTCTCTTGAGGAATGGTGAGAATTAAGTTGGACAATGAATGCAGAAGGACCGAACATAGTGTTTGATATGTAGTAGCTGCTCAATAAATGTTAGCTGCCTTCCTTCAAGAAGAAAATGATGGACCCTCGCTGCTAACAGCGTGGATTCTGGCACCAAACTGCCTGCTTTTGAGACTGAGTTCTCCTGCTTTGAGCCTGTGTGACCTTGGGAGGGTTAATTAACCTCTCAGTGCCTCATATTTTTCTTGGGTAAAAGAAGGATAATAATAGTATCTCTCTCATGGGGTTGCTGTGAGTCTGATTTATTGTATGTAAAGAGCACAGAACAGTGCATGGCACATTGTGTGTTACAAGTGTTTGCAAATATTTCATAGCGTTCCATTCATTCATATCTTAGGCAGTACAATATGCATTAATTTGATATTTAACCATTCTATTGAATTCAATAGATTAGAATTCAGTCATTCAATAGACTAGATTTTAGTTTACTAATGTAATACTTAACAATTCTATAGAATTTATTTTATTCATTTATTTTTTGAGATGGAGTCTTGTTCTGTCACCCAGGCTGGAGTGCAGTGGCATGATTTCGGCTCACTGCAACCTCCACCTCCTGGGTTCAAGTGATTCCCCTGCCTTGGCCTCCTGAGTAGCTGGGATTTGAGGCACGTGCCACCTTGTCTGGCTAATTTTTATTTTTATTTTTTGTATTTTTATAGAAATGGGGTTTAACCATGTTGGCCAGGCTGGTCTTCAACTCCTAACCTCAGGTGATCCACCCACCTCGACCTCCCAAAGTGTTGAGATTACAGGGGTGAGCCACGGCACCCAGCCCCATTCTATAGAATTTAATGGATATAGATTACTATACCAATTTAATTTTTTCTCCCATATTCCACCCAACGCAGCAACACTGAGATATAATTGAGATACAATAAACTTCACATACATGTATGATTGATGAGTTTTAACATATTAAAATATCTATTAAATCATCACTTCAGTAAAACACTGAACGTATTCATCAGCCCCAGAAGTTTTCCCCAGGTCCCTTTGAGATGTCTTCCTTCCAGAAAACCACTATCTGGCATTCTGTCACTATAGGAAGTTTACATTTTTAGTTTGCATTTTTCTAGATCTCTATATTAATGAAATCTTATAGCAGAAACGTTGTTTTCTGGTATGGCTTCTTTCAGTATAAATATTTTCAGGTTTATCCATGTTGTTGGATGTATTGATAGTCCATTCTTCGTATTACTAGGAATTATTCCATTGTCTGACTATATCATACTTTTTTTAATCCATTCACCTATTGATAGACATTGGTATTACTTCCACTTTTTTTAAATTATAAAGATGTCATGAATAGCTGTACACGAGAGTATATATGAACACATGCTTTGAATTCCCTTGAGTAAATATAGTTGATCCTTATTTGTAGATTATGTGTTTTAAATTCACCTACTCATTAAAATGTTTGTGTAACCCCAAAGGTATTAACCTTGTAAGTATTATTCATGATCACTTGCCCATATATGCAGAGCTGCCAGAAATTTAAGTTGCTAGGCTTTCACATTCCCAGCGAAGGTTGAACAAGCTGACACTGCGTTCTTGTTTCAGCTCATACACGGAGATGACTAGAAAACAGAGACGGGGCCGGGCGCAGTGGCTCACGCCCGTAATCCCTGCACTTTTGGAGGCCGAGGCAGAGGGATCACCTGAGGTCAGGAGTTTGAGACCAGCCTAGCCAACATGGTGAAAACCCATCTCTACTAAAAATACAAAAATTTAGCCAGGCATGGTGGCAGGCGCCGGTAATCTCAGCAACCCGGGAGGCAGAGGCAGGAGAATCACTTGATGGGTGTTAAACAATGAGAACAAGTGGACACAGGAAGGGGAGCATCACACACTGGGGTCTGTTTGTGGTGGGGGCTAGGGGAGGGACAGCAGGGGCTGGGGAGGTTGGGGAGGGATAACATGGGGAGAAATGCCAGATATAGGTGACGGGGTTAGGGAGGCAGCAAACCACATTGACAGGTATGTACCTATGCAACACTCCTGCATGATCTGTACATGTACCCAGAACCTAAACAATAAATAGAGAAAAGTAATAGTAATAATATTCTCTGATCACATGGAATTAAGTTGGAAATCAGTAGCAGAAAACACCCCCTAGTTGGGCAACCTCAGGCAAGACACTTAACACTTTGGAACACAGTTTTCTCTTTTACAAAATAAAGAAAAGAGAATCAATCAGGATGAGTTGTTTTGGAGATTTAAGATTATAGTCCATGTGAGATTATATATCCTCTAGGAGCAATGTTTCAGGATTAGCTAATTCAGAGTTCGAGGCAACTTTATAGAATAACTACCTCTAATAATGAGAAGCAATTGTTCTGGGAACGGGATGGATAGGCTTTATGACAGCTGTATATTTAAGAGTTTAGGAAACTAATGACCTATTGTCTAAACTGTTTGTGTGATTTTACATTACCACCAGGATAGGAAATTTCCAGTTGATTCACATCTCACCAACACATGGTATGGCCAATCTCTTTAATTTTAGCTATTTTAGTGGGATTATAATGATATTTCCTTGTGATTTTAATTAGCACTAACTTGCAATGAATAATGATTAGAATATCTTCTCATGTATTTATTTACCTTCTGTATGTCTTTAATAAATTGTTCAAATCTTTTGCTCATTATTTGAAAAATCAGCAGCTTTATGGTTTTCATTTTTAAGAACATGCTTCCCACGTTTACCTACGTAAACAAACCTGCACATCCTGCACGTATACCCCAGAACTTAAAAGTTGAAGAAAAAAAATTTAAACCTTAAAAAAAAAGACCATGCTTCTCCCTTCATTTTTATAAATTTTTCCTGCTTTCTGTTTTATTTATTTTTGTTCCTATCTTTAGTATTTTTTTCATTCTGCACGTTTTGGATTTAACATAGCCTCTTTCTTTATTTTTCTAGAGTGGAAGCTGAAGTCATTGATTAAAGACTCCTCCTCTTCCTCCTCTTCCTCCTCTTCCTCCCTCTCCTCCCTCTCCTCCCTTTCTTCCTTCTTCTTCTTTTTCTTTTTTTTTCTGAAACGGAGTTTCACTCTTGTTGCCCAGGCTGGAGTGCAACGGAGTGATCTTGGCTCACCGCAACCTCTGCCTCCCAGGTTCCAGCAATTCCCCTGCCTCAGCCTCGCAAGTAGCTGGGACTACAGGCACGTGCCGTCACGCCCAGCTAATTTTGTATTTTTAGTAGAGATGGGGTTTCTCCATGTTGGTCAAGCTGGTCTCAAACTCCCAACCTCAGGTGATCTGCCCACCTCGGCCTCTCAAAATGCTGGGATTATAGGCATGAGCCACCGCACCCGGCCTCTTCTTTTTAATGTAGGTATTTTATGCTGTAAATTTCTCTCTGTGCACTGCATTAGCAGAATCCCGCAAATTTTGATACATCATATTTTTATTTTCATTAATCACAAAGTCCTTTATAAGTTCCCTTTTAATGTCTCTTTTGGACTATGAATTATTTAGAATTATGGTCTGAAATTCCAAATATTTGGGAATTTTCCAGATATCTTCCTGTTATCAATTTCCAACTTAATTCCATGTGATCAGAGAACATTCTTTTAAAAATATTTTTTAAAAGTTATTTATTTGGCTCACGGTTCTGCAGGCTGTACAAGAACATGGCACTGGCATCTGCTTGGCTGCTGGTAAGGGCTTTTTGTGCTGCGTTAAAACATAGCAGAGAAGGTCAGAGGGGAAGTGAGCACATGTGAAGCAATGTTCCTTATAGGACTTTAATCCTGGTGTATTTATCAAAACTTGCTTTATGGCCCAGAAGATGATCTATTTGGTAAATATTGTTTGTGTACATGAAAATAATGTGTATTCTTTTTTTGTTTTTTTGAGACAAGAGTCTTGTTCTGTCACCCAGGCTGGAACGCAGTGGTGCGATCTCGGCTCACCGCAATCTCCACCTCCCAAGTTCCAGCGATTTTCCTGCCTCAGCCTCCCAAGTAGCTGGGATTACAGGCACGAGCCACTACACCTGGCTAATTTTTGTATTTTTAGTAGAGACAGGGTTTTGCCATATTGGCCAGGCTGGTCTCGAACTCCTGACCTCAAGTGGCCTACCTGCCTTGGTCTCCCAAAGTGCTGGAATTACAGGCATGAACCACCGTGCCTAGCCAAGAATGTGTATTCCCATATTGCTGGCTGAAGGGCTCTTTCTATGTCAAATAGGTCAACCTTCTATATCCTTCCTGGTTTTGTGGCAGCTCTTCATCTAATTTGACTGCACTGAGGCAATCCCCTTCTGAGTGTACTACCTAATGACTTTGAAATACAAAGTTTTTCTATTCCATCTGGAAGAAACACAAACAGTTGCTAGCCCCATGTAAGCTTTGCTGTTTCTTTAATCTCTTGGGTCCTTCTTTCCTTGGCATTGGGTAGTTTCTTTACATATTTCCTGATCAGTCCTTAGCTAAAGGCCTGAGGAAGACCTTCTTGCACTTGTCTGAAGTTCTCTTCTCTGGACTATCTCCTTTGCAGTAACTCCGCCCTAGGAACCTCAGCCGTCTTGACCTCAAACTCTCAAATCTCTCTGCTCCATTCAAGGAAATGGTTAGGCTCCTCCTGGACTCCCCTGCCTGTCTGTAGCAGAATAACTCTGTACTCGGTAGGCTGGGCAATCGCAGGGCTCACATCATTAGTTTCCCCTCTTTCAGAGTTCACTGTCCCATGCCATGTGATGTCTTGTATTTGCAAACTGCTGGCTATAATAACGATTAAATGTGTGTCCTAATTGCTGAATTGCTATCTAATTAAGCTTTCATTTTGGTTTAATAACTTATTTGAATTATTCCTGATAATGTATACACTAGAATGTTCCTTGATTCTGAACTTAAACATCCCAGTAGCATGAAAGAAGAAGGCTACTGAGAATTGTAAACCTTCATCCATGGCCTTGCTTTTGCTGATTCAGTGTCCTGCATAGCTGAGCTTGCTTCTGCTTTTTCACTCCCGTGTTAGGCTCTCCTACCACACTCTCTTCTGAAGTTCAAATTCACCATTATTGGATTCTCCTTGTTGCTGTTATTGTATCTTTATTTTCTAATTGTTATAAAAATTTGTCCCTTGCCAGGCACAGTGGCTCATGCCTATAATCCCAGCACTTTGGGAGGCCGAGGCGGGCAGATCATCTGAGGTCAGGAGTTCGAGACCAGCCTGACCAACATGGAGAAACCCCATTTCTACTAAAAATACAAAATTAGCCAGGCATGGTGGTGCATACCTGTAATCCCAGCTACTCCGGAGGCTGAAGCAGGAGAATTGCTCGAACCTGGGAGGTGGAGGTTGTAGTGAGCTGAAATCGCACCATTGCATTCCAGCCTGGGCAATAAGAGTGAAACTCCATCTCAAAAAAAAAAAAAAAACTTAGCTGAAAAAATTAGTTTGGTAAACACTGGGTGAAATAAAGCCAAGCAAGTTTATTTACTGCATGACTTCTCAGATCTTTTACTGAGCTAGTTTAAATTGTCAACCTTCAAGGTGGGAGAGATTAGCATTTTTTAAATCACCTTTTTGTGCCGGTAAATCCATAATAAAAGTTGATCAATAACCAGTAGACATTTAAACTTCAAATATAAGGCAATAAAACAAAATAAACATTGGTTTTAGGCACAGTTTGAATTAATCAAGCCAGGGTTCCACTTTACAAACATCTGTCTCTGAAGGTTATTAAATGTGGAATTGGCCAGTGTGCTTCAGTGGCCAGGAGGTCAGAAGGCAAGAAAAGGCCGGAAATGACTGCTTCCCTCCCCCAGACCCTTTCCTGGATCTGGAAAGAATACGTAGAAAAAAGGATAGTGGGGCCGGGTATAGTGGCTCACACCTGTAATCCCAGCACTTCGGGAGGCCAAGGTGGCAAATCACAAGGTCAGGAGATCGAGACCATCCTGGTCAACATGGTGAAACCTCATCTCTACTAAAAATACAAAAATAAGCTGGGTGTGGTGGTGCATGCCTGTAATCCCAGCTACTCAGGAGGCTGAGACAGGAGAATCGCTTGAACCAGGGAGTCGGAGGTTGCAGTGAGCCAAGATCATGCCACTGCACTCCAGCCTGGGAAACAGAGTGAGACCCTGTCTCAAAAAAAAAAAAAGAAAGAAAGAAAGAAAAGAAAAAAGGATGAAGGACAGTGTTTTAATTTATTCTTGATTAATCTCTTAATTTCATTAAAGTGAATTAAATTTTTCATAATGCAGAAAAGAACTTCATAAAAATACCAGATGATATATTTTTTTCTTTTCATGAACATATACTGCCTAGAAGTCTCTAGGTGTTTCTCTCAGAAATTTCAGCTCTCCTACCGTAGTTTGAAACATGGAGCTGTCTCAGGATGCGGTATTTGGTACACCGTGATACTCCTGGAGCAGATGTGCTTTCCACTTTGACATTTCTGGATTTCAGAAATTAGCTCTGCAAATTGAGACTGAACAAAATCTTTTCCCCACTTGTAAAAGCAGTGCAAGCTCTGGAAGAAAGTGAAAGTAACAAAAACAATCCATAATGCTACAACTCAGGGAAAACCACGGTTCACATTCTTGTGTATACATCCCAGTCTTTTTATTCTGTGTATGTGTGAATGTATGAGTGCATATCTGTGTAGCATGAAATGTGTCTGGACTAGGCATGATGGCTCACACCTGTAATCTCAGCACTTTGGGAGGCCGAGGTAGGTGGATCACCTGAGGTCTGGAGTTTGAGACCAGCCTGGCCAACATGGTGAAATCCCATCTCTACTAAAAATGTAAAAATTAGCCAGGCATGGTGGCAGACACCTATAGTCCCACCCACTAAAGAGGCTGAGGCAGGAGAATGGCTTGAACCCGGGAGGCGGAGGTTGCAGTGACCTGAGCTCACATCACTGCACTCCACTGGCTCTCACCCATGTATCCCAAGTGCTTAGCACATCTACCTCAGTCCTTGGTATAGTAAAGGCATTTCTTAAGTACAGCATGAATAAATATTAAAAATTAGGGGCTAGACATGGTGGCCCACACTTGTAATCCCAGCACTTTGGGAGGCCGAAGTGGAAGGATTGCTTGAGCCCAGGAGTACAAAACCATCCTGGACAAGATGGTGAGACTTTACAAAAAAAAAAAAATGGGATCGCAATGGTCCATTTCAAACCACTTTCCTGTATTCCATTGGAGCTGCCAGACCTCCACCCAGCAACCGTCTGGTGCAGTGACACCTCCCAGATGTTCTCCTTCTGGTGAGAGGCAAGCTTCCTGACAATGCCATGCCAAACATTTGATTGGCCAAACCTGTTTATAGAGCATTTCACAAGCCTTCCTTTCTTGAGCAAACTAGCTGAGAATAAACGGGCCCCCTATGGGACTTAGAAATAAAGCAAATATGAACATCAAAGAACAAAGGAAAATCCTTACTGCTGGCGGAAATATGAGGGTGCTTCACAACACTATTTCACAAATCTTTTCTACATGGGCATCAGTCACAGAGGTGGTTTGACATTCAATGAGCAACATGGCAATAATTTTAGAACACTTATCTATTCCTGAGCTATTTCTGTGATAAAATGTTAATAAAATACAGCTGGGCAAAGTGGCTCATGCCTGTAATCCCAGCACTTTGAGAGGCCGAGGCAGGGAGATCACCTGAGGTCAGGAGTTCGAGACCAGCCTGAACAACATGGTGAAACCCCGTGTCTACTAAAACTACAAAAATTAGCCTGGCGTGGTGGTAGATGCCAGTAATACCAATTACTCGGGATGCTGAGGCAGGAGAATTATCTGACACTGGAGGGAGAGGTTATAGTGAGCTGAGATCATACCATTGCACTCCAGCCTAGGTGACAGAGGGAGACTCTGTCTCAAAAAAAAATTGTTAAAAAATATTATTGACAGCTTTGCACAGTATCGTAACCAATGAGGTTTATCCAAGGTGCAATTATTGCTAATTGAAAACTTTTCCCAATACCCCACCATGACAACTTGAAATATAGTCATTGGCAATTTTTGACAGTCTCTATGGAGACTGAATTGAAAAAAAAATTATTAACAAAAAGAACACACTATTGCTTACTCTCATAAAACAAACACACCTCCCCTCTTCCAAAAAGGATGTGAGACAGCTTAAACTGTTATAATACTGTGAAGGGAACTAGTAAAATTTATACCATATTCTAGTTGTGAAATGTTCAGAACAGGAAAAACTTTAGAATCAGAAGATAAATTAGCAGCTCTCAGGGACCCAGGGAGTTGAGACAGTGATGTAATAGTTAGATGGTTTCTTTTGGGATAATAACATATATTGTGGAATTAGATGGAGATAATGGTTGCATAACCTTGTGTGAATATACTAAAAACCACTGCACTGTACATTTCAAATGGGAGAATTGTATGGTATATGAATTAAGTCTCAATAAAGTTGTTACAGAAAATTTACATCATACCAATGGCTTGCATGTGGAACAAGTTTATACTTTCAAAGTACCTTCCTTTTATCATATAAGTTTAATATCATTATAACCTTATAAAGTACACACGGCAAGTTTATTTAATCTCCCTTGACAGTTGGTAGAACTGAGACCCAAAGAGATTCAGTGATTTTTGCCAACAGCACACATCTAATTCGAGGTAGAGCCAGATTTCAAATGAAAATATTCCTATCTGCCAGGCAGGGTGGCTCACGTCTGTAATCCCAGCACTTTGGGGGGCTGAGGTGGGCTGATCACCTGAGGTCGGGAGTTCCAGACCAGCCTGACCAACATGGAGAAACCCCTCTCTGCTAAAAGTACAAAATTAGCCAGGTGTGCTAGTGTATGCCTGTAATCCCAGCTACTCGGGAGGCTGAGGCAGGAGAATTGCTGGAACCTGGGAGGCAGAGGTTACGGTGAGCTGAGATCACGCCATTGGACTCCAGCCTGGGCAACAAGAGCGAAACTCCATCTCAAAAAAAAAAAAATCCTATCCAGTGAACTTCTGTTGTTCAGTGTCCCATGAATGGGTTATACTTAATATACAGCTACGCAATTTCACATATTTTATATGATGTTATTAAATAATGACAATTTTTTTTTTTTTGAGAAGGAGTTTTGCTCTTGTTGCCCAGGCTGGAGTGCAATGACATGATCTCGGCTCACTGCAACCTCTGCCACCTGGGTTCAATCGATTCTCCTGCCTCAGCCTCCCAAGTAGCTGAGATTATAGGCACCCGCCACCATGCCTGGCTAATTTTTTGTATTTTTAGTAGAGACAGGATCTCACCATGTTGGCCAGGCTGGTATTGAACTCCTGACCTCAGGTGATCCACCCATCTCAGCTTCCCACAGTGCTAGGACTATGGGCGTGAACCACAACTCTTATTTATTAAGTGCCTGTAATGTGCCAGGTAGCTTCATACACTGTTTTTGTTTGTTCGTTTGTTTTGCTTTTTAGAGAGATCTGACTATGTTGCCAAGACTGAAGTACAGTCGCTATTCACAGGCTGGATCGCAATGCACTGCAGCCTTCAATCTGGGGCTCCAGGAATCCTCCCACCTCAGCCTCCCAAGTAGCTGATAACTACAGGTGCATGTCACCATGCCCTGCTATTACAAGTCATTATACAAACCTCATAAAGTTATGTTAGCTGCATTTTACTTCTTTTGGAAGGTAGCTTATTGGTCCACCTTATTGGAAGGTTGCCCCATAGGGGACATTTAGCCATGCCTGGAGACATTTTTGGTTGTCACAGCTGGAGGGAAAAGATTCTACTGGCACCTAGCAGGTAGACGCCAGTATGCGGCTAAACGCCCAGCAATGAACAGGACAGCCCCCACCACAGCCAATTATCTAGTTTAAAATATCGATAATGCCAAGGGTGAGAAACCCTGTCTTAAATGATGATGACACAGTATGTGTGAAAACCCTCTACAAACCCATACTGCTATTTTTACCATTTTACAAGTAGATTTTTCTAGTATAACAGCTATTCCTGGCAATGTTAGCCAGCACTAGGTCCTCAGCTCATGTTTGTTGGGTAGAACAGTGCGTGCCACAGATGCTTAGCAAACATTATGCTAAGTGAAATTAGCCAGTCACAAAAAGAAAACTATTGCATGATTTCACGAATGTGGGGTATTTAAAGTAATCAAACTTGAGCCAGGTGAGGTATCTCATGCCTGTAATCCCAGCCCTTTGGGAGGCCGAGGCAGGTGGATCACCAGAGGTCAGGAGTTCGAGACCAGCCTGGCCAATGTGGCAAAACCCCATCTCTACTAAAAATACAAAAATTAGCTGGGCACCTGTAATCCCAGCTACTAGCGGGGTCTGAGGCAGGAGAATCGCTTGAACCCAGGGGTTGGAGGTTGCAGTGAGCCAAGATGGCACCACTGCACTCCAGCCTGGGTGACAAGAGCGAAACTCTGTCTCTAAATAAATAAACTCATGAAAACAAAAAGCAGAATATGGTTGCCAGGAGTTGAGGGGACAGCAAATGGGGAGTTGTTCTTTGATGAGTATGGAGTTTCAATTATGCAAAGGTGAGAAAGTTCTAGATATCTGTCAAACAACAACATGCAATATAGTTAACTCTATTCTATTGCACACTTGAAGATGGTTCAGATGGTAAATTTTATGTTATGTGTTATTTACATCATTTTAAAAACTGTTTGGCCCAGGTGCAGTGGCTCATGCCTATAATCCCAGCACTTTGGGAGGCCGAGGCAGTTGGATCACTTGAGGTTAGGAGTTTGAGACCAGCCTGGTCAACATGATGAAACCCCATCTCCACTAAAAATACAAAAAATTAGCCAGGTGTGGTGGCACACATCTGTAATCCCAGCTATTTGGGAGGCTGAGACAGGAGAATCACTTGAACCCAGGAGGCGGAGTTTGCAATGAGCCGAGATAGCACCACTGCAGTCCAGCCTGGGCAACAGAGCAAGACTCCGTCTCAAAAAAGAAAAAAAAAAAACTACTGCCGGGCATGGTGGCTCACAGGTGTGGTGGTGGGTGCCTATAATCCCAGCTACTTTGGGAGGCTGAGACACATGCATCACCTGAAGTCAGAAGTTCAAGGCCAGCCTGGCCAACATGGTGAGACCCCGTCCCTACTAAAAATACAAAAATTAGCCGGGCATGGTGGCAGATGCCTGTAATCCCAGCTACTTAGGAGACTGAGGCATGAGAATCGCTTGAACCTGGGAGGTGCAGGTTGCAGTGAGCCGAGATCATGCCATTGCATTCCAGTCTGGGTGAGGTCGCAAGACTCCGTCTCAAAAAAAAAAAATGTTTTAGCAAGTCAACATCAGTGATTAGGGGTAGAATTTGAAGTTGCAGGTTCCCATGGCAATGTGTACACCTGATTAAACACTACTGTTCCATTCCAGCTAATTTGATGGACATGCAACAATATGTTAAATCCAGAAGGAGAGGGGCGGGTGATGGGAGAGAGAAGTGTGAAAAGACCCACAACGTGTCCTCATCTTGGAGACACCGAGTACATGCTGGAAAACAGGCTGATGCATTGGACTAACCCTTGTATTTGGTATTTGTGAGAAATAATTTATTTGCAGAAGATAAAAGATTTAGAGGACATTTATAAATATGTTACTGGAATTAGGTGCCCTTCAAAGGAGTATTGAATACACCTATTGGTTTTGGTCACAAAGCTTTCCAGATCATTTTTTGTTTTACTTTGATTAGATTAACCTAATCCTGATAAGGTTGGCACGAATGAATAAATGTTATTGCTCTGAGCTTCAAAGTTCTGTTTTACCAGCCTCATTGAAAAGCACAAATATTATCTTTACTATAGATTGGTTTCTCAGGGTAGAAATTACATATAAGAACACATCTCATGAAGTTAAGATTATCTCCTTCCCTATTTAATTTGTCCTTCAGTTGAATAGTGAGTTAGAGCTAGAGACATGCTTATAAAATTTTGTTTTCTAGGCCGGGCCCAGGGGCTCATGCCTATAATGCCAGCACTTTGGGAGGCCAAGGCAAGCGGGTCACGAGGTTAGTAGATTGAGACCATCCTGGCCAACATGGTGAAACCCTGTCTCTACAATAATACAAAAAATTAGCCAGGTGTGGTGGCACGCACCTATAGTCCCAGCTACCCAAAAGGCTGAGGCAGGGGAATCGCTTGACCCCGGGAGGTAGAGGTGGCAGTGAGCCGAGATTGCGCCACTGCACTCCAGCCTGGAGACAGAGTGGGACTCCAACTCAAAAAAAAAAAATTTTTTTTTGTTTGTTTTCTGACGTCCTCATTGTAGGACAAATGGAAAGAAACATTTTTGGAAGCAGCTTCTTGTGTCCGACCAGCTGTGGTCCGGCACCACTCCCAGGTCCGGGGCTAGATGGCATTTTACTTTCCTCTCTAAAATAGTGTGTTGGGTGAGATGACCTCTAAGCCTTTTTCCATGTCTGTCACTAGACTGTCATTTTATGTAGCCATTTAAGTTTTCTGAATTTTTTAAAAAAGGAATTTAAAATTTGGTGCTCAGTTAAGTTACATTAAAATAATTAAAATGAAACTACAGATTGAGTATCCCATATCCAAAATGCTTGCTACCAGAAGTATTCTAAATTTCAAAATTTTTCGAGTTTGGAATATTTGCATATATATAATGAGATGTCTTGCGGATGGGACCCAAGTCTGAACATGAAATTCATTTATATTTCATATACACCTTAGCCTGGAGATAATTTTATACACTATTTTAAATAATTTTGTCCAAGAAACAAAGCTTTGACTGCTGTTAGACTGCAATCCATCGTATGAGGTCAGGTGTGGAATTTTCCACCGATGGTGTCACATCAACTCTCAAAAAGTTTTGGGTTTTGGAGCATTTCAGATATCAGATTTTCAGACTAGGGATGCTGAACCTCTATTTAATTTTGCTTTGAGTGTGCCTGGGACACTGGGGAAATTTTGATTTTTAAGATTCATCTCAGGCTGGGTGCAGTGGCTCATGCCTGTAATCCCAGCACTTTGGGAGGCCAAGGCAGGCAGATCACCTGAGGTCGGGAGTTCAAGACCAGCCTGACCAATATGGTGAAACCCCATCTCTACTAAAAATACAAAATTAGCCAGGTGTGGTGGCAGGTGCCTATAATCCCAGCTACTCAGGAGGCTGAGGCAGAAGAATCACTTGAACCCAGGTAGCGGAGGGCGGAGGTTGCAGTGAGCTGAGATCACGCCATTACACTCTAGCCTGGGGAACAGAGTGAGACTCAGTCTCAAAAAAAAAAAAAAAGATTAATCTCTAATTCTGAAAATTATCTGGCCAGGTACAGTGGCTCACACCTGTAATCCCAGCATTTTGGGAAGCTGACGCAGGCAGATCACCTGAGGTCAGGTGTTCGAGACCAGCCTGGTCAACATGGTGAAACCCCGTCTCTACTAAAAGTACAAAAATTAGCCGGGCATGGTGGTGCGCACCTATAATCCCAGCTGCTCCAGAGTGCTGAGGCAGGAGAATCGCTTGAGCCCAGGAGGCAGAGGTTGCAGTGAGCTCATATTGCACCACTGCACTCCAGCCTGGGAAACAGAGGGAGACTTGGTCTCAAAAAATAAATAGATAAAAATAATCTAAGTGATGGCACGTCACCCTGAGACATCTTTTCACCTTCACGTCCTCTCCTGGCTGCTTAGCCCACCCTGCTAGCACAGTCCAGAGGGCTCACCCTAGCATCCCACATGCCAGGCCTTGCTTGCTTTTCTTCCATCTAATCTAACCTGTCTCTTGTCCCATTTTTCCTGAAACTCTATTGAATGGCATTCGTTACTTACTCATGGTGTAATGAGATATACAGAGGTTATTGCTAGGACATCCTTCTGGACTCAAATCTCATTTAAGCAATTTGCTTCCTTATGAAACCTCTTAAGCGTCATTGTGATCTTTGGCTGGCTGATGCAGCTGAGACCTTGGGATATGCAGGTTTTTCTATGCCCCTCAAATGCCACGTTGAATACTCTACGTGTTTTTGGAGACACGTCCTTTCCTTCGAGCTGCTCCCAGTTAGGTGAGAAATAAAATGCTATGATGGATTGCAAAGATTTGCAATCACCTAAAAAAAAGGAAGGGCGGCCGGGCACTGTAGCTCACTCCTATAATCCCAGCACTTTGGGAGGCCGAGGAGGGCGGATCACAAAGTCAGGAGATAGAGACCATCCTGGCCAACACGGTAAAACCCCATCTCTACTAAAAATACAAAAATTAGCTGGGTGTGGTGGCCCCTGCCTGTAATTCCAGTTACTCAGGTAGTTGAGGCAGGAGAATTGCTTGAATCCAGGAGGCAGAGGTTGCAGTGAGGTGAGATCACGCCATTGCACTCCAGCTTGGGCAACACAGCAAGACTCCATCTCAAAAAAAAAAAAAAAAAAAAAAAAATGAAGGGCATGCCAAGCCACCTTTTATAGGGTCACTCTGTGGCAGTACTGCATCTTGCCAAAGCTTGGGCCACCCGGTTTCAGGCAAAGAGCAGTGATGTGAGTTTCCAGCTCACTGGCAGAACAGGTAGCCCCTAGAAGTGACCGTGCGCATGCGCAGTAAGAAGAATAGCTAGCATTTGAGAGTATTCACAACATGTGAGTACTGTTCAAAGAGCATTCTACTTGTTAACACATCAACTCACAAAACAGCCCTGCTGGTATTATCTTTATTTTACAGATAAAGAAATTAAGACAGATAGGAAAAGCGACTTCCCCAAGGTCACACAACTAGGAACTAGCAAAGCCAGGATCTAGACCCACACAAATCTCTCTTTGAAGCTCATGCTTTGCTACCAAATATCGTGTCACTCTGGCATTCACAAGGAAATCTTGAAAACAAAGCAAAAAGTTGTAAAATAATATCAAGTCCACAATAGATGTCTTGATGTAGTGCAAACATAATGGTATGAAAGGGACATCCGTAGATACAGAGGAGAGGGTCAGCAAGTCTCTTCTGGTAAAGGCCAGATGGAAAAGATTTTAAGCTTCAGTGGCCAGATGTGGCAACAACTCAACCCTGCCATTGTGAAGTGAAAGCAGTCATAGGCCCTATGTAAACAAATGAGCATGGCTGTGGTTCCAATAAAATTGTATTTCTGGACACCGAAATTTGAATTTCATATGATTTTCATGTGTCACAGAATATTTTTCTTCTTTGGATTTTCTCCCAACCCTTTTAAAATATAAAACCATTATAGCTGAGAGACTGCATAAAAACATGCAGCGAACCAGATTGGAGCCCTCAGTGGTAGTTTTGCTGATCTCTGGAAATACAAGAAAGAAGAGTGGCTGAACTCAATTCCGTGAGTGCCTACCAGAAGCTAGGTGTTGAAAATGCAGTGACCAGTAGACAGAAATAGTTCTCCATGGGACGTTATATTAAGTGAAATAAGCCAGGCACAGAGAAAGAAACATTGCATGATCTCACTCATGCGGAATCTAAAAAGTTGTTATAGAAGCAGAGAGTAGAACAGTAGTTACCAGAGAATGGGAAGGGAAAGGAGCAGGGCGGTGATGAGAGATTGGGCAACAGGGGCCAAGCTACAGTGAGAGAAGAAGGATATGTTCTGGAGTTCTATTGCATAGGAGGAGGGTTACAGTTAATGACAACGCATTGTATATTTCAAAATACCAGAAGAGCTGTTTTTGAATGTTCTGATAACAAAGAAACAATAAATGTCTAAGGCGATGGATATGCTAATTACTGTGATTTGATCATTACACAATGTATACATGTATTGGAACATCATGCTGCACCCCATAAATATGTATAATTACTATACGTAAATCATACATTTAAAAATAAAATATTGGCCAGGCACAGTGGCTCACACCTGTAATCCCAGCACTTTGGGAGGCCGAAGTGGGCAGATCACAAGGTCAGGAGTTCGAGACCAACCTGACCAACATGGTGAAACCCTGTCTCTACTAAAAATACAAAAATTAGCCAGGCATGGTAGTACGCACCTGTAATCCCAGATACTCAGGAGGCTGAGGCAGGAGAATCGCTTGAACCTGGGAGGCGGAGGTTGTGGTGAGCCAAGATTATGCCATTGCACTCCAGCCTGGGCAACAAGAACAAAACTCTGTCTCAATATAAATACATGCATATGTACATACATACATAAAAATTTTAAAAAAGAAATAGTCCTCCACAGACTAGTGGTAGAGCAAACAAACAAGCAATTGTAGGGAGTACAAGGTGTTATTAGGGCAGGTGAAAGGGCTTCTAACCCAGAATTGGAAGGGCAAGGAAGGGTCACCAGGGAAGCAGTGTCACATAGGGACCCGAAAGATGAGTAGGAACTCAAGAAAAGGCAGGGGGAGAGAATATTCCAGGTAGATGGCCTATGCAGTTAGAATAATTATGTTTGAGGCCAGGCACAGTGGCTCATGCCTATAATCCCTTTGGGAAATCAAGGCAGGAGAATCGCTTGAGCCCAGGAGTTCGAGACCAGCCTGGGAGACATAGTGAGACCCCCATCTCTACAAAAAAAAAAAAATTTTAAGGCCAGGCGCAGTGGCTCATGCCTGTAATCTCAGCACTTTGGGAGGCCAAAGTGGGTGGATCATCTGAGGTCAGGAGTTCAAGACCAGCTACTAAAAATATAAAAATTAGCTGGGCATGGTGGTGGGCACCTGTAATCCCAGCTACTTGGGAGGCTGAGGCAGGAGAATTGCTTGAACCTGGGAGGCAGAGGTTGCAATGAGCTGAGATCGTACCATTGCACTCCAGCCTGGGCAGCAAAAGCAAAACTCTGTCTAAAAAAAAAAAAAATACATGCATGTGTGTGTGTGTGTGTGTGTGTATATATATATATATATATATATATATATATATATATAATTTTAATTAGCCAAGCAATGTGGCTCGCACCTCTAGTCTCAGCTACTCAAAAGACTGAGGCAGAAGGATGGTTTGAGTCCAGGGGTTGATGCGGCAGTGAGCCATGATTGTGCCACTGCACTCCAGCCTGAGCACAGAGCCAGACCGCATCTCTAAGAAAAAAGAAGAGTTAGGTTTGAAAACCCCATGCTACCATTAACTCATTACTGGATATCAGACAAGCTGGCATATCTTTGGGCTTAAATTCTTCATGTGCAAAGTGAATATAATGTCAATGCTTACCTCTTAGGCCATCAGTGAGAAAATGGAGACAAAGTGTGATAGAATAGTCATTACGGTTCATTGACAGTGTTCTCCATATGTAAATTGAATAAGTTGGTGGGAATAATCTGCCAGATTCCTTCCAATTCTGAAATACTATAAATTCTTGATCTTTAATTTTAAGTAAAGAGACTCCACTCTTGAGCAGTTCTCGGTACTGTCCATGTAAATGGTGACCAACCTCAGGACAACTGTGATTGCCTGAAGTTGAAGAAATACAGCATCCCTTGCATTCAAAGGTGACATCAGTGATGGTGGCTCTGTATGGGGAAAAGAGGTGATAAATGAACATATATTTCACCCTTACTCCACGTGGAAAAAACACCCTGAGCTGGCAGCTGTGGCCGATGCTAGGGTCTTAATTTGAGGTTGATCTATTCAGAGGTGCCCAGCTGTGCCTGGCTTTTGCGAGGTGGTCAGCTGGCCCCACTGATTCATGTTCAAAGATTCACCTGATTTTTTCAATGTAAGAGAAGAGCTACAGTCTTGTGGTTGATCCTCCTTTTAGATAAATGGTCATATTGCTCTTCTTGCTGAAAATAGTTGCTAGAGCAGATTTCTCAAGTCCGGGGACCTGCAGACTGACTTCAGCAATGGCATAAAATCAGGTGAGTGATGAACTGAGAAGAGATCATAGGAAAGATGAAGGTGAGGGCATTTGGCTTGGTCCTGGGACTGATGGCCACATTCATAACTCTTTTATTCCCGTATACCAACCATTTAGTCTGGCAAAAATACCTTCCACAGGGGAAAATCTCAAACTCTTCAGTCCCTGCAGAAGTGTGTGGCATGATTGCAATAGGCAAGAAAATGTTCCTAGATGAAAATATACCAGTGACGCCACTGAGAAATATAACTTGCCAGCAATACTTGATCCAAAATCACTACATAATGGAACCTCTGTCCGAAGACAAAGCCGAGTTCCCTTTGGCCTCTGTCGTGGTCATCCACAAAGATTTTGATACATTTGAAAGGCTCTTCAGGGCCATCTGCACTCCCCAAAACATCTACTGTGTCCGTGTGGATCAGAAGGCCCCAGCTGCTTTCAAAGATGCTGTAAGAAAGCTACTGAGCGCTTCGCAAACATCTTTGTGGCTTCTAAGACGGAGTCTGTGGTCTATGCAGGGATCTCCAGGCTCCAAGCTGACTTGCACTGCCTGAAGGACCTGGTGGCCTCTGAGGTTCCCTGGAAGTACGCCATCAACACCTGTGGGCAAGATGTCCCCCTGAAAACCAACAGGGAGATAGTTCAGCATCTGAAGGGACTTAAAGGGAAAAATATCACCCCTGGGGTGCTGCCTCCGCCTCGTATTATCAGAAGGACTAAATACGTGCACTTGGAGCAGAGATAGCAGTTTGTTTTCCTTCATGCTGTGGACTTGGATGAGAAAAATGCCTCCTCCCCACAATCTAACCATTTACTTTGGCTCTGCCTATGTGGCCCTTCAAGAAAATTTGCTAATTTTGTGCTTCAAGACCAGAGGGCCATTGACTTACTTGAGTGGTCAAAGGATACCTGCTCTCCTGATGAGCATTTCTGGGTGACACTCAATAGGATTCCAGGTATGTGGAACTTGATTTCCAATCTACATAAAGTCTGCAGTGTGTCTGTGTGTGTGTGTGTGTGTACACATGCACGTGTGTGTTACACATTGAAAGTGGTCTTGATGACATTATATATACCCACCTATGTTTCTAGACTTTAGGAATATATTTTTTTCTTTTTTTTTTGAGACAGAGTTTCACTCTTGTTGCCCAGGCTAGAGTGCAATGGCGCGATCTCAGCTCACTGAAACTTCTGCCTCCTGGGTTCAAGCGATTCTCCTGCCTCAGCCTCCTGAGTAACTGGGATTATAGGCATGCGCCATCACGCCTGGCTAATTTTGAATTTTTAGTAGAGACAGGGTTTCTACATGTTGGTCAGGCTGGTCTCAAACTCCTGACCTCAGGTGATCCACCTGCCTCAGCCTCCCAAAGTCCTGGGATTACAGGCGTAAGCCCTCACACCCAGCACATGAATATCCTTTGCATGTCTGTTTCAATGAATTAATGTTAAATAAATTATACTTTTGGCCAGGCACAGTGGCTCATGCTTGTAATCCCAGCACTTTTGGGAGGCCAAGGTAGATGAATCACTTGAGGTCAGGAGTTTGAGACCAGCCTGGCCAACATGGTGAATCCCCATCTTTACTAAGAATACAAAAATCAGCTGGGTGTGGTGGCAGTGCCTGTAATCCCAAGGCTGAGTCAGGAAAGTTGCTTGAACTCGGGAGGTGGAGGCTGTAGTGAGCCAAGATTGCACCACTGCACTCCAGCCTGGGCAGTACAGCAAGACTCTGTCTCAAAAAAAATAAATAAATAAAACAAATTATACTTCTATGTGTCACTAAACATACTGTTAGCTTATAGAACATGCTTATTAAATTTCTGCTGGCATTGTATGTCATCTTTTTAAAAAATTTTTTGTTCATACATCGTAGCGGTATATATTTTACAGGTTACATGAGATGTTTTGATACAGGCATGCAATGTGTAATAATCCCTTCACGGTAAATGAGGTCTCTATCACTTCAAGCATTTATGCTTTGTGCTACAAACAATCCAATTATACTTTTAGTTGTTTTAAAATGTACAATTGGCCAGGCGCAGTGGCTCACACCTGTAATCCAGCACTTTGGGAAGCTGAGGCGGGTGGATCACGAGGTCAGGAGTTCAAGACCATCCTGGCCAACATGGTGAAATCTCATCTCTACTAAAAACACAAAAATTAGCTGGGCATGGTGACGGGTGCCTGTAGTCCCAGCTACTCGGGAGGCTGACGCAGGAGAATTGCTTGAACTGGGAGACAGGGGTTGCAGTGAGCTGAGATCACGACACTGCACTCCAGCCTGAGTGACAGAGCAAGGCTCTGTTACAGAAAAAAAAAAAAAGAATTGTTGATTTGCTGTTTCTTCAGTTTATCCTGGCTTTATGACTACAAACATTTTTTTTTAAACTCCACTGGATTTTTCTTTTTTTTAAGTTGAAGTCTTACTGTGTTCCCCAGGCTGGTCTCGGAATTTCTAGGCTCAAACAATCCTCCCGCCTCAGCCTCCCTAGGAGCTGAAACTGCAGGTGCATACCACCGTGCCCTACTTTATCCCCACTGAATTTTATAAGCTGCTTCCAACTGCAAAGTGTTTGGCAGAAGAGAGGAACATGGCTAAATGCACAGTAGGACTATCTTGTTCCCTGGTACAGGAATCAGTTTGTTCCTGGAAGAGTATACAAAGAGCCTGTTTGCCTGGCCTGGGAAAAGCCAGAACTCAGGGAGAGAAAGTGACTTGCTCAAGGTATACAGCTTGCATTAGAGAGGAGAGAACTTACCTTCTGACTCCAGCCCAAGGCATTTTCTACTAAATTCTGTTGTCCCTCAGGATTTCCCTTCCCCCGTTGGGGGAGCATTTGGGTGGAACACATATCTAAATCTGTTAGGGGTTACCCTATGGCAGAGACTGTAAGATTTCCTACCAGTAACTAAATGGAAGGGCGGAACCTTAAACACGAGGGGTCTGTGAAGGAATCCAAAACTTCCGCTCTGGAAAAAGCAGCCTCTTCCGGGGCAAACTGGAAGGTAGTCTTAGCAAAACACCCAAGAAAAATTATCCTGAGGTCTATCTTGGAGTATCCTCGTGAAAAACCCAGGTACACCCAGGGCAGTTATCTTTCTGAGCAGTTTCTTCTTACAACATTCCTAGAGTGGAAAGCAATTAACTCAAAGCCCTCCAGGATTCTGGAGGCTGGGGATGAGCTGGTATCCGGTAGTACCTGGTCTCCAGCAGTTTAAGAAATCCAGACTCCAGGCAGGCTCCCTGCAGACATGCGTTCTCCAGTCTCGGGGACTCTCAGGGCAAGCTTTGGGGGGCGGAACTGAAGGCAAACAGACCTTTCCACTTTCACATTCCAGCCTTTGTTATTCCACTTAAAACACTATGGTTAAACTGCATTTACCTTAAACAGGCTTACTGTGTTCACTGCAGGATGCCTCTGGGCAATCTTAGCCTCCTGGGAACCAAGAGAGGTAGGTAGAGGTCACCGTATTGGGAATCTGGTGGATGGAGGAAACTGGTGGGGAGCTGGTCTTCCCAGGTTGCCTCTATTACATCGCCGACAGCAGTTTAAGGTCCAATAGGCTGGGACTCATGTGAGCTGCGTGGATGTTTTATATTTCCAGAACCTAGCACAGTGCTGGGCATAAAGTAAGTACATGAAAAAATGTTGAACGAGTCATTTGGTCATGAGATATCTGTTTCCAGAGGCTTTTTCCAAAGAATGGCACGTTTGTATATTGTTTTATTATGTGATGAGGTTACTGGGCACTAGGATTTTCCATATGTCTCGTTAAATCATTAGTATCCTTCTATGTCTTAGTTACAACTTTTAACTTTTTAGGAAAGGACAGCTTTCACTTCTGATTTAATGGTTTACATTGTTTCTCAGTTCCCTTCGGGCAAAGGAAAATGTTTCCAGAATTTGATAAGGTACTTGGCACTGTCTGGCTTTTTTTTTTTTTTTTTTTTTTTTTTTAGACAGAGTCTCACTGTCACCCAGGCTAGAGTACAGTGGTGGGATCTCAGCTCACTGCAACCTCCACCTCCTGGGTTCAAGCAATTTTCCTGCCTCAGCCTCCCGAGTAGCTGGGAGTACAGGCGTGCACCACCACGCCCGGCTACTTTTTGTATTTTTAGTAGAGACGGGGTTTCATCCTGTTGGCCAGGCTGGTCTCTAACTTCTGACCTCATGTGGTCCACCCACCTCGGCCTCCTAAAGTGCTGGGATTATAGGCATGAGCCACTGCACCCAGCCTAAAATGTATTTTATTTAATTAGTTGCTTTTGAAGCATTCCTGTGAGGTATGAACCTCATTTGATAATAGGGAAAATTGAAAATGAAGCTCTGGACTGTGTAGAAAAGTAGTAGAGTTGTATTGCCCTTCTGTGAAAACCCGTCTTCCCATATTAAAGACAGATCTACTAAGTAAATTCAGGCTTAGCCAAATTCAAAGCTACTTTTCTGTTTTCCTTATTTTCAAATGTGGCCTTTGAGAGATGTCACTTGTTAAGAGAGTCTTTCCACACCTGGTGGCAGATTGGCCCAATAGAGACTAGTTACCTGTAGGCTATGGTTTTCCAGAAGACAGGGACACTGTAATCCCAGGACCTGGGAACCTAACTGCATAAAGGATCTGTTTCTTTGCACTCTGTCCTGATTGAACAGCATATTGCAATTATTGGAAGAAGGGAGGCTGCATGCTTTCACATAATTAGTGATCAGAAGCTTAAGGCCTCACTTGTGGAAGTATTCTACCTACAGCAGTGATTTTTAGTTCCTGTAACTTCAAAATCCTATCAAGGACTTTCTGAGCGATGGAGGGTGGGAATGAAAGAGCGAAACTCCAGAAAAGGGAAAACGACAAAGCCTGGGGCACTGAGATTGAGCTGCTGTTGTAGCTTCTCATAACATCCAACTGACAGAATACACTCAAAACTCAACTCCGGGATAGCTTTCTGCAACAGAAAAATCAACCTGCTAAAACGAATGAGGTTCTCAGGCTCAGGCTTCTCACCTAGCCTCTGGCTTGGAAAGCCTGGGGTGGTCAGATATCTTTTCATGTGCAAACGCAGGTGGAATGTGCCTTTAAGGCCTGGACTCTGCCTAGTAACTGAGCTGCTATTTAACTTTCCTCAGCCTTAAATTGCCTCAAAGTTATTTAACTGGCTGAGCTTGAAAAGACCAGGTTTCAACCAGGTGCAGTGTGGCTCATGCCTGTAATCCCAGCACTTTGGGAGGTTGAGGCAGGCGGATCACCTGAGGTCAGGAGTTCAAAACCAGCCTGGCCAACATGGTGAAACCCTGTCTCTACTAAAAAAAAAAAAAAATATATATATATATATATATATATATATACACACACACACACACACACACACACACACATATATATACATATATATATATACATATATACACAAAAATTAGCCAGTCATGGTGGTGGATACCTGTAATCCCAGCTACTTAAGAGGCTGAGGCAGGAGAATGGCTTGAACCTGGGAGGCGGAGGTTGCAGTGAGCCAAGATAGTGCCATTGCACTCCAGCCTGGGTGACAGAGTGAGACTCCATCTCAAAATAAAAATTAAAAAAAAAGAAAATGAGTAAATAAATTAAAAAATACAAAAATTAGCTGGGGGTGGTAGCGCGTGCCTGTAATCCCAGCTACTCAGGAGGCTGAGGCAGGAGAATTGCTTGAACCCAGGAGGCAGAGGTTGCAGTGAGCCGAGATCGTGCCATTGCACTCCAGCCTGGGCAACAGAGTGAGACTCCATCTCAAAATAAAAATTTTAAAAAAAGAAAAAAAATACAAAAATTAGCCAGGCGTAGTGGCGCACGCCTGTAATCCCAGCTACTCAGGAGGCTGAGGCAGGACAATTGCTTGAACCTGGGAGGTTTCAGTGGGCCAAGATGGCGCCATTACACTCTAGACTGGGCAACAGGAGTGAAACTCCATCTCAAAAAAAAAAAAAAAAGACCAGGTTTCTCTTGCATTTCCCTATTACCTTTTTTCCAGGTATATTTTTGTTATACCATCACAACCCACTTTATTCCCCGCTCATAGCCTCTTCCCCACGGCTTTCCATCCAGGTCTACATTTAGCTCTGACTTCTCTATCAGTCCTGAGCTGAGTATGTTGGGTGCCTTACCTCCAGAATTCTCCCAGCATGGCCCGGAGATTGCTGTTGTCTTGACTTTAGACTTGAAAACCCAAGACTGAGGTGGTCTGGTTAGGAAGGAAGCCACAGTTGGGAGTTGGAGGCTCTGAGTAACTGCAGAGTCCCCTCCAGCCTGCGAGATCTGAGGGTGTTGTTTTCTCAAATTCACTCCAAGAGGAAGCTGTGATTATAAATCAAATGACTTATTCAAGAGCTCAAAGACTGTCCTGAGTGGCCTTGGTCAATGGAGACTTTCCGACACAGAATCCGGGGCTTTTTTTGTTTTGTTTTGAGACTGAGTCTCTGTCGCCCAGGCTGGAGTGCAGTGGCACGATCTCAGCTCACTGCAACCTCCGCCTTCCAGGTTCAAGCAATTATTCCATCTCCACCTCTTGAGTAGCTGGAATTACAGGCAGCCCAGCTGATTTTTGTATTTTTCAGTAGAGACGGGGCTTCACCATGTTGGCCAGGCCGATCTCAAACTCCTGACCTTAGGTGATCCACGCGCCTCAGCCTCCCAAAGTGCTGGGATTACAAGCATGAGCCACCATGCCCAGCCTCCAGGGCTGTTTTTAATTGTACTATTTAAGGCCTGTTGCTCGAAAGCCTGTGGTTATAACCCGTGCTTAAAAAGAAATAGTGATGAGGATAAAACGGCACTGAACTTGTCAATAGAAAACACATAAATGAGAAAGAGGAGGCGGAGAGGAGGACAGGAAAACAGTTGTCTTTTTGAAAAAGGACAAAATGATACAAAAATTAGCTGGGCGTGGTGGCGCATGCCTGTAATCCCAGCTACTTGGAAGGCTGAGGCAGGAGAATCACTTGAACCCAGGAGGTGAAGATTGCAGTGAGCCAAGATCGCTCCATTGCACTGCACTTGGGCAACAAAAGCAAAACTCTTGTATCAAAAAAGAAAAGAAAAGAAAAGAAAAGAAAAGAAAAGAAAAGAAAAGAAAAGAAAAGAAAAATGAAAAAATGTTTTGCCCTTTGGATTAAAAACCAGTTTAATCCAAGCTGTTCTTCCTCTGAGGCCGCATCAGGCTTTCAAAGATGCTGAGAAAGTTTCCATTGGCCCCCTGGTTTCTAATTTGGGCACACAAGTGATGTCATGGTAAAATGAATATGTGAAAAGTGCTTTGGGCGTCATATGGTCCATGAATAATTAAGGTGAGGATGACGAGATTGTTGACTGTAGAAAGGAACCCCTTTTCTTCCGCTTCTCTTTCTACAATCAGTTATTGAGACTGTAAGTGCAGTATCTTAGTGCAATAAAAATTAGTTTATGTCCTGGAGTGAGAATTTATAAGAGTATGTGTTATGGAGAAATAAGCAATTAGAGACTGAACATAATATACACGTGGTCAGTTACTGAGCAACCAAACTAGAAGTCTTTGCTGGTTCCCAGTTTGTTCAGAACTCTTTATTTATCCCACCTGATCAGTGCCTCCAACTTAGAATTGGAGGGTATTAATTTTGATCTAAAGTTCAAGTTGGGATGGACAATCTCTATTCTTTTTGGTCACTTTCTGATTACTATCTCCTCCCATTATATCACACAAATGCAAGGTCCTAGAGCCCAGAATTGAGGAGAGTGATTAGTGGTAGATTGCACAAGGGCATTGGGAAAGCTGGAGGGTCAGGAAGACCAGCGTGTCCAACGTGCCTACCAAAAGAAAACGCATCAGCTGGCACTGGGTTGAAGTAAAAGGAAATAGGTTCAGGCCGGATGTGATGGCTCAAGCCTGTAATCCAAGCACTTTGGAGGCCAAGGCAGGCGGATTACCTGAGGTTGGGAGTTCAAGACCAGCCTGACCAGCATGGTGAAACCCTGTTTTTAAAAGAAAAAGAAATTTTTTTAAAAAAGAAAAAGAAAATGAAAATGAAAAAATGAAAAGGAAATAGGTTCATATTAATTCTGGTTTTTTTTTTTTTTTTGAGACCGAGTCTCGCTCTTGTTACCCAGGCTGGAGTGCAATGGCGCCATCTCAGCTCACCGAAATCTCCACCTCCCGAGTTCAAGCGATTCTCCTGCATCACCTTCCCAAGTATCTGGGATTACAGGCACGCACCACCACGCCCAGCTAATTTTGTATTTTTAGTAGAGATGGGGTTTCTCCATGTTGATCAGACTGGTCTCAAACTCCTGACATCAGGTGATCCGCCCACCTCAGCCTCCCGAAGTGCTGAGATTACAGGCATGAGCCACCACGCCTGGCTCATATTAATTCTTATTTAAATGTCTATCATTGTCAACAGTACTATTTTACATGATGGTAAATGCTCCAGAGCTCAAAATCAAGGGCCTCCCATGCATTTCAGGTAAGGATAAGTAAAGATGCCTGAACTTTGCTTGTTCCTGCAGCAGAGCACAAAATGCAGGTGTTCATTACCCTGCAACTAAATCCAGTGAGCTGGAAATTCAAGGAGCAAGCAAACGATTCAAGATGCTTTTATGCCTGCAATGTCTGGAGGGATAGAACTAGGCCAGAATGAGATGAGAGTCAAACAAAGAAAGAGCTGATGTAATTGTCTAGGTAAATTAGGAGAAAATATGGTAAAAATTACTTGACTAGTTTAGATAAGCATAGTTCAGCATTGGCATTTTCATTTAATCATTCCTATAGTCAATTTCATTTGATATGGATAGGGTCTAAAGCGATATTAAAAGTCAACTAAAAAATTAGAGAAATTTTAGTCATTTCAGAAAAAAATTGATTTTGTACGCCTACTGTATTGAAGAAGTGATTTGTTCAAAAGAATTCTGGATAGACGCATGAAAGATAGTTAAGAAAATAGATTGATTCAATTCTATTTTGGGGGCTCTATGGGCACGAATGGGTGTACCTGAGTCATGCTGTAGAATCTGATTCCAGAAGCAACTGAAAACTGACTCACTGAGTGCTAGAGGATTTTTCCTGCGTCCTTTCTCGTCATCATTTCCTGTATTCCTGATGCTGTGAAATAGAGTTGGCTGCCGTCTCAATGCATTCGCTTTTAGCTGGGGTGTGGAAAAACCAACAAGAATAACTCCCATCTTATGTTCTAAACTAATGATTGTGAAGGTAAGGCCTGAGACACACCAAGAAGCACTATGGAAAATATTATGGTGTGATATTAAGTGCAAAATGCAGGATGGAAGCTTGCATCTCCCTGCCTGCTTCTTCTTTTAAAATTTATTAGAGATGGGGCCTTGCTGTGTTGCCTAGCTGGTCACGAACTCCTGGCCTCAAGAGCCCCTCCTGCCTTGGCCTTCCCAAAGTGCTGAGATTACAGGCATGAGCCACTGCACCCAGTCTTACCTGTGTTCTTGATCAAATAAAAATGTGTACATCCTATAGGCATGAGGTGGAAACACTGTATTTATCAGTACAGGATGTGGAAACACTGTATCAATTATCTGTAATATCATGTTGTCTTTGAGATTAAGAAAATGAGCTAGGTGCAGTGGCTCACAGCTGTCATCCTAAAGCTTTGGGAGGATGAGGTAGGAAGATCGCTTGAGGAGATCAAGACCAGCCTGGGCAACATAGCAAGATCCTCATCTCTACGAAAGAGTAAATTATTTAATTAATATAATTTAATAAAAATTAGAAGATATATTGGAAAAATTAGGTATGTTGACTGTACCACATTCATAGATACAAATATGTGTCTTCTACAAATCAGTATTACCTGGAATTTCTCACTAATGTGATCAGGGAAACAGGGAAATGAAAACTTGAGCATTCAATCAATAAATAGTTGATTGATGGCCAGGCGCTGTGGCTCACGCCTGTAATCCCAGCACTTTGGGAGGCCAAGGCTGATGCATCACTTGATGTCAGGAGTTCAAGACCAGCCTGGCCAAAAATGGTGACGCCCCATCTCTACTAAAAATACAAAAATTAGCTGGGCATGGTGGCAGGTGTCTGTAATCCCAGTTACTCAGGAGGCTGAGTCAGGAGAATCACTTGAACCTGGGAGGCAGGGGTTGCATCGAGCTGAGATCGTGCCATTGCACTCCAGCCTTGGTGACCAGAGCAAAACTCTGTCTCAATAAATAAATAAGTAAATAGTTGATTGTCTACCACATACAGACAATGCTAGGAGCTAGAATATGAGGAATACATGAGCTTGGAGCCAATGGGACATGCTTTCACACCTGGTGCGGCTGACTACTACATCATACAAAACTCATCACTGCATCACTGCTGTTTTAGATGTATAATCTGATTGGCATGGGCTCACAGAGGTGGGAGTAAGGGAAGAGGAAGAATATTTCAAAGGAGAGGTGGTAATGTGTCATTTGCTAGAAGTATGAGTGTGGGGTGAGGGGTATGTGTGTATGCGTGTGTGTGTGCGCATATGTGGGTATGCATGTGTATGTGCATGAGCATATGTGTGTGCACATGGGTGTGCACACATGTGCATATCTCTGTGAGCATGTGTGTGCATGTGTGTTTATGAGTGTGTGTGTGTGCATGTGTGTGTGTGTGCATGTGTGCGTGTGACGGGCTTCTTGTTTAGTAACATTTTGCTGCTTCTTTACCACCCCAATATGTTTCTGGACACGGTGATGAACTCTGTATATGTTATCTAATTTTATTGTCACAATTGACCTATGGTGATAAAATTATTCTCATTTTTTATGGATTTAAAAAAAAACCTTCTTTAAAGTATTTGTAAATCTGGACATGAGAGCCTCTCTCCTTAAGTTCAGGAACATCCAAAACTGAGATGCACCAAGTGCAGTGGCTCACGCCTGTAATCCCAGCACTTTGGGAGGCTGAGGCGGGGGATCACCTGAGGTCAGGAGTTCAAGAATAGCCTGGCAAACATGGTGAAACCCATTTCTACTAAAAATACAAAACAAAAATTAGCCGGGTATGGTAGTGGGCGCCTGTAATCCCAGCTACTTGGGAGGCTGAGGCAGGAGAATTGCTTGAACATTGGATATGGAGGTTGCAGTGAGCCGAGACGGCGCCACTGCACTCTAGGCTGGGAGGCACAGTGAGGCTCCATCTCAAAAAACAAACAAACAAACAAACAAAAAACTGAGATGCTCTTCTCTCCTTCCTCTAAGCATTAGGGTTCTCTGTCTGTATCCTATGTGACCAGGGCAAAATAAACTTGAAATTCACTCACATTAGCCTCTATGCAATTTTGGGTGATGATGGGCTGTTGGTTATTTTGGTGCTTTAAAAAAGAAGTTAGCCTTTATTCATCAGAGTGCGACAGTCACTTTGTGCAGTAAGTTAGGTAGTGAGGTAAGCTTGCTAATTAATTAACGTGCCTTTTTTTTTCTTTCATGTTTCTCAAGTTCAAAGTTCCACAAATAATGTGCCTTTTAAAGGACTTTACCCAGCTGCGATAAAATTAAGCCCTAGAAAGAATTTGGCGCAATAGCCAGTCAGATGCCATGCCCTATAGCATACCTAGCCAATTGGGAGGACGAGGTGTGACAGTGGAAAAAGACAGGGTTAGGCAATTTTTTTAAAGCACTACATATTTATTGACAGAATATCTCTCCAGGCAGTATTCACATGCTTCAAACTGAAGCTCTTCGCTTGGCGGTGCAATTTAAGCAAACAAACTCAGGCTGCTGAACACAATGATTAACAGGAAGCAGGGGAGGGGACGCAGTCACTAGACTTTGGCCGGGAGAAGAGGCTGGGGTTAAGGTCTGAGAGCTGATGACTTGCAGAATGGTCACCTCACCCACTTGTGACTTCACCATGGGGACAGGTGGACCTCCAGGAATCGGAACCTCCCTGAAGCCATTTGTTTTTGTGTAGACACAGGTTGCAGGTTAGCAGGTGAACAGGCCAGCCAAATGCAAAGGAGCCACTTCAGAAATGTGTCAAAGGAAAGTGAAAATGCAACCTAGTGGTAAACGAAGAGGGGAGGAAGAAAGAAAAGGGACAAAAACGGCGAACTGAAGGGACGGGGAACAGCCAGACCAGAGCTTCAGCCATCAAGAGGATGATTTTGGAACCTGGAGAACATGTAAGTTAAATATATCGACACTCTGATCCTATCTCAAGAAAGAGACATTTTACTCACTTCCTGGTTGGGAATGATGGGCTCTTGGAAGCGCTGTCTTTTTAGTGTGTCTCTTATTTCTGCCCTGATTTTTGTATTTGTTTACAATACTGAGTTATGGGAGAATAAACATTTTCTGAGGGCAGCTCTGTCCAATGCTTCACTGTTAGCAGAAGCCTGTCATCAGATTTTTGAGGGGAAAGTGTTTTACCCAACAGAAAATGCATTAAAAACTACCCTTGATGAAGCTACCTGCTATGAGTACGTGGTTCGAAGCCACTACGTCACAGAAACACTCTCTGAAGAAGAGGCTGGGTTCCCTTTGGCTTACACAGTGACCATTCACAAAGACTTTGGCACTTTTGAGAGGCTCTTCAGGGCGATTTATATGCCCCAGAATGTCTACTGTGTACACCTGGATCAGAAGGCGACGGACGCCTTTAAAGATGCAGTGAAACAGTTACTCAGCTGCTTCCCAAATGCTTTTCTGGCTTCCAAGATGGAGCAGGTCGTCTATGGGGGTATCTCCAGGCTCTGGGCTGACCTGCACTGCCTGGAAGACCTTGTGGCTTCTGAGGTTCCCTGGAAGTACGTCATCAACACCTGCGGGCAAGACTTTCCCCTGAAAACCAACAGGGAAATAGTTCAGTATCTGAAGGGATTTAAAGGGAAAAATATCACTCCTGGGGTCCTGCCTCCCGAGCATGCAATTGGACGGACTAAGTACGTCCACCAAGAACTGTTAGACCACAAAAATTCCTATGTTATTAAAACCACAAAATTAAAAACTCCTCCTCCTCACGACATGGTCATTTACTTTGGCACGGCCTACGTGGCTCTCACAAGGGACTTTGCTAACTTTGTCCTCCAAGACCAGCTCGCACTTGACTTACTCTCCTGGTCCAAGGACACCTACAGCCCTGATGAACATTTCTGGGTGACACTCAACAGGATTCCTGGTATGTACATATCTTAGCTTTTATTTTTACCAATAGACACTGCATGGTCAATACTGAATAAGTTGCTTTGAAAAGAGTGGAAAAAATGTTAACAAACTTCTTTACAGTTTTAAATGTTAAATTAAAAAAAAAAATCTTTCCTCTGAAAAATGGTAAAATGATGTGTTCTATCACCCACTCTTGCGAACAGCTCTGTTCACAGGGCAAAAGACAGAAGAAACACTGGCCATATAAATAAAAACGTGGCCGCACAGTGGCTCAAGCCTGTAATCCCAGCACTTTGGGAAGCTGAGGCAGGTGGATCACTTGGTCAGGAATTGGAGACTAGCCTGGCCAACATGGTGAAACCCTGTCTCTACTAAAATAAATAAATAAATAAATAAATAAATAAATAAATAAGCCAGGTATGCTGGTGCATGCCTGTAATCTCAGCTACTGGGGAGGCTGAGGCAGGAGAATTGCTTGAACCTGAGAGGCGGAGGTTGCAGTGAGCCGAGATCATGCCACTGCACTCCAGCCTGGGTGACAGAGTGAGACTCCGTCTCAAAAATAAAAATAAAAATAAATAAGTAAAAATACAAACCTTATTCACCTTTCAGCATAATGCATTTAAAATCAGGAATAAGTATTATAAATAAAATTTGAACGACAATTTGAACATTTCAATAACGTTGTCCCTGTTGAAGCTCCCATCCTTTCAAAATGGAAGCAAGATACAACTTTTGAATTTTTTATTTGCAAGCTCTTTTCTGGTCTTGAATCAAAAATTTAAAGCATGGCTGGGCATGGTGGCTCATATCTGTAATTCCAGCACTTGGGAAGGCTGAGACAGGAGCATCTCTTGAGGCAAGGTGTTTGAGACCAGCCTGGACAACATAGTGAGACCTTGTCTCTATTTTTTTTTTCAAGAAGTTTAAAAAAAACCTTAGAGTACCTTAAAGATTTCTAGACCAGGGCCTCTATTTTACAGATGATGAAACTTCAATATGATTACATGATGTGCTCAAGTCCCGCAGCTAGCAAGTAAGCACACGCACCAATTATAAACTGCGTCTCTTAAGCCTGATGTTCTTCTTAGGTTGACTTTCAGTTTGGTCTCAGTTGTTACTAAATCAACTCCGTCTCTCCTTCGGTCCAAGTTCCAAATGATTTTTGAATAATCTCAAGTTGTTTATAGTGAACCAATTTGGTTCTGCTAGTTCAATTTAAAATAAGAATTCATATTTGCAGTTCAAAGGAAAAAGTAACTGGAACCCGTATGAAGATTACGGTCATGGTTTCTTTGAATTGGTGGTTCAACCCTGGATACATATTACGATCATCTGGGGCTTCTAAAAATAACCTAAGCCAGGGCCCGTTTCCCTTCCTGGGGCCAGACATAACTAATGGTATTTGTACAGCTTCTGAGTGATTCTCCCTTACAGCAAGGGGTGTAAACCATTGTAGGTGCTCGTTTTAGGTGTTGGTATACAAAGCTTCATAGGCTTAGAATTCTCTTTAAATCTGTGATTTTCTCAGAGCCAGAAGGGGTAATGTAGTGATCAAAAGAAATTGGGGCTTAAAAAAGTCGAGTGGGGGAGGCACAGAGCCGTTTAAATAGAACGACAATGTCCAGAGTAAGGGAAGTGAAAGCTCCACTTCCCTCCCATGTGCTTGGAGTAAGATGTAGACTCTTTAGGTCTGGCCACCCTGCTGTAGGGGGAGACATTGACAGAGCAGTTCCAAAGAGAGCAGCCAGGGAAGTGAAAAGGCCAGTCCCCACTTTTTTTTTTTTTTTTAAGAGAGAATACCAAGACAAACAAAAAGGATGATTGATTTGAAAAGACTTGAAGAGGGATCAGTGTCTTCACCTAATTAAAAGATTTGCTCAGGAAAGAGAAAGTAGACCAACTCTGTCATTTTAGAAGCAGAATCTAGGGCCAGTGGATGGGAGATGAGAACACGTGGAGCTGAGAATAGAACGAGCTGTTTCCTCAATTGTGAGCAAAGTCAAGGGAAGCAGCACTGGGGAAGTGCGGCAGAGGAAACCTCCAGGATTGGACAGGATGGCCTCAGAGTCCCTTCCCACTCTCAGGGTCTGTGATCCTAATCAATTTACTGAACAGAAACTTAAGGGAAACACCCTGACTTCTCGACTGCATCTGTCTATTGGTGCTGGATTTGTACACCCCGTGTTAGCAGTAACAGATCGGCAAAGCAATAAAACACAAATGCACCCATTCATGTCTTTCAGAAACTTAAAAAAGTTCACCCCTGATATCATTTTGTGTTATGTGTGTGGATGATCACTGCCAGAGGACCCCGACCAGCCCTGCCAACTCTTTTCTTTTCTTTTTGAAACTTGTCTTTATTTCTTACCTTTTTTTTTTTTTTAATCTCACTCCGTCATCCAGGCTAGAGTGCAGTGGTACGATCATGACTCACGGCCTCAGCCTCCCAGAGTGCTGGGATTACAGGCGTGAGCCACAGCACCTAGCACATGCTGGTCTCAACCTTCCAGGCTCAAACCTTCCAAGATCCTGGGACTACAGGTGTGTGCCCATGCCTGGCTAATTATAATGTTTGTAGAGACGGGGTCTCACTGTGTTGCCAGGGCTGGCTGGTCTTGAACTCCTGGGCTCAAGCAATCCTCCTGACAGCCTCATGAGCCACCACGTCCAGCAAGGTCTGCCAACTTTTTCCTGACTGGAGGCAGGGCTGAATGTAGGAGGTAACGGAGTTAGAAATTTAAGGGTTGTCTTGTGTAATTATTACTCCTGCTATGTGGAGATCTGAGCCATTTTCCGTTGTAAGGGTCTTTCTTGTTGATTGTGTATGTGTTTTGGTTTTCAATTTTTTTTTTTTTGGCAGGGGGTGGGAGGGACATTTTGAGATTGTTCCAATTGATTGTAGTGATTGAGGGCTTATGATTAGGATTCTCTAAAGTTAACTAGTCAGGCTGCGCATGGTGGCTCACACCTGTAATCCCAGCACTTTGGGAGGCTGAGGCGAGTGGATCACCTGAAGTCAGGAGTTCAAAATTAGCCTGGCCAATATGGTGAACCTGTCTCTACTAAAAATACAAAAATTAGCCAGGCATGGTGGCGGGTGCCTGTAATTCCAGCTACTCGAGAGACTGAAGCAGGAGAATTGCTTGAACTTGGAGGCAGAGGTTGTGGTGAGTTGAGATCATGCCACTATACTCCTGCCTGGATGACAGAGTGAGACTCTATCTCAAAAAAGAAGGAAAAAAAGGAATGTATTTTATTTAACTGAATTTGAAATATCACTTCTGCATGTGGCCTGTGGCTACAACCACGGGCAAGGGAGGTGGGCCATGTGTCCTCACTGCTGGCGCAGTGGTCAGGAAATGCCCTAGCAGCGCCAAGATGTTGGTTGGACTCGTGTCTCAGAGTCTCCACCTCTGCTGGCTTTGCTTTGCTGCCTCTTTTACCTTATCTGAAATTCTTCACTGTGCTTCAGGGCTTCCTCTGGCTTATGGGCTCCTCTACCCTGTGGCTTCTACTTCCTATGTCTTCCCCTGGTATCTGCCAGATTCCATGCTGCTCTCCCTCTTTTTTTTTTTTTTTTTTCAGATAGAATCTCTCTCTGTCACCCGGGTTGGAGTGCAGTGGCGTGATCTTGGCTCACCACAACCTCTGCCTCCCCGGTTCAAGTGATTCTTCTGCCTCAGCCTCCCAAGTAGCTGGGATAACAGGTGCATGCAATCCTGTCTGGCTAATTTTTGTGTTTTTAGTAGAGATGGGGTTTCACCTTGTTGGCCAGGCGGGTCTTGGACTCCTGACCTCAGGTGATCTGCTCACTTCGGTCTCCCAAAGTGCTGAGATTACAGGTGTGAGCCATCGCCCTGGCCCATGCTTCTCTCTTGACAGCAAGTGCCCTCTGTGTCCCATTCAGATATTCCCAGAGAGTCTTGCCTCGGGTCATGCAGCCATTGTATATATATACAATGAGGATCCCTGTTCTCAATCCACTCCACTTCTCAGGCTGCTGCTGACCTCTTTGCGAACAGCTGCCCTTTATGTAGCCCCAAGTTGTCCGATCAGCTGTGACCAGGATGGCAGGGTCATGTTGTTCAAAAAAGCAAAGCCTGGGCAACACAGTGAGACCTTGTCTCTACAAAAAAAAAAATCACAGAAATAGCTAAGCATGATGGCATGCACCTGTAGTCTTAGCTACTGGACAGGCTGAAGCAGGAGGATCGCTTGATCCCAGGAGGTCAAGGGTGCAGCAAGCTGCGATAGCACCACTACCCTCAGCCAAGCAACGGAGTGAGACTCTGTCTCAAAAATGAATAAATAAGCAAAACAAAACATGGGGCCGGGCACACTGGCTTATGCCTGTAATCCCAGGACTTTGGGAGGCCGAGGCAGGCAAATCACCTGAGGTCAAGAGTTCAAGACCAGCCTGGACAACACTGTGAAACTCCATCTCTACTAAAAATACAAAAATTAACCAGGTGTGATGGTACACACCTGTAATCCCAGCTATTCAGGAGGCTGACACAGGAGAATTGCTTGAACCTGGGAGGTGGAGGTTGCAATGAGCCGAGGTCATGCCACTGCACTCCAGCCTGGGTGGCAGAGCAAGACTCCGTCTCAAAAACAAAAACAAAAACGTGGTCCATTCCCTATACATAAGAGGTCCCTTAAGAAGCAGTAGGTCCTCTGAAGGCCTCTCATAGGCCTCTCTGCATGGCCTGCTCAGGTGAAGGTGCCCATGAGGAGAACAATGTTACAGAAGGGGAGTTCACATGTGGCTTTATGATGGAAGCCTTGGCTGGGCGCGGTGGCTCACGCCTGTAATCCCAGCACTTTGGGAGGCTGAGGCGGGCGGATCACCTTCAGGAGTTAAGAGACGAGCCTGGCCAACATGGGGAAACCCTGTCTCTACTAAAAATACAAAAAAATTAGCCGGGTGTTGTGGCAGGCACCTGTCATCCCAGCTACCTGGGAGGCTGAAGCAAGAGAATTGCTTAAACCTGGGAATCAGAGCTTGCAGTAACACGAGATTGCGCCACTGCCTCCAGCCTGGGTGACAGAGTGGGACTCCGTCTCAAAAAACGAAAAAAGATGGGAAACCTCACTAGCTATTGTGAAATTAGGGCTTCCTGCCCTCTCTTCTTCCTCTCCCCCCTTCCGTCTTTTACTCCTTCTTCTCCTTAATCTGGTCCACAACAAGATGGCATGCCTTTCAGTTTCTTGTCTGACTCAGCTGTGGATGATTTCCATTTATAGGCCCAAAGTTGCAAGTTCATCCACCTCCCACTTTCCTCCTGAGCTGTTGATCCTCTGGGTTGATGACTCTGCCTGTGATAGGGACATTCAGTGAGTTTATTCCACTGGTCATGTGCCTTGGATTTTACACATTTCGAAACTGACCATGATTTCTTTTTTACTTGCTACAAAGGAATATTTTGAATATAACTCCATGGGAGTTTATTTCAAACTCACATTAAAATAGGAATGAATGCAAAAACAGCCTTTCCTGAGAGCAGGCTTTGCAGGGGATGGGAGGAAGAAGGAGTGCCAGGCTGTCCAAAGGGGAAGGAATAGAGAAAGGAAGATACCTGGTGGGTGATTGGGGGCTTGGAAGACCGACCCTCCCTGCTTCCAATTTGTTTTTCCCTCTGGAGCGAGCAAGTGGACCAGCTCTGCTGATATTCCATGGCAGGCATCTTCCCCTGAACCCTAAATGTGGGTAGTTCATTGTATTTCTTTCTTTTTCTTTTTTCCTTTTTTTTTTTTTTTTTTTTTAATAAAGATGGGGTTTTACCATGTTGGTCATGCTGGTTTTGAACTCCTGACCTCAGGTGATCCGCCTGCCTTGGCCTCCAAAGTGCTTGGATTACAGGCATGAGCCACCATGCCTGTCTGGCTCATTGTATTTCTATTTGCTGTACAGTCCATACTTGCCTGACTCTTTGTCACTATTTGAGGCTGGCATATCCCGTTAGTCCCTCTATACGTAAAACTGCAATGCCAGGTGCTGAAACCTTGAGAGATGCAACTTTGGGAGCAGAGAAGGGCAGATTGAATCAAGGTGGTCTTCAGAACTCATACTCAAGGCCCAAGGATGTGGACCTTACTGCGTCCAGAGATAATTGATGTTCCCGAAACCAACTGTGCATACAGAGCTTCTGAGATGCTAGGTGTGTGGAGAGACTTGAAGGAGAGGAAAATCTGGGGATTTTTACTATTAGCTTGGCTTAAACAATCTCCATTTTTATATAAATACCAGAAATACTAATTTTTGTCAACTTCTAGGAAAGGAAATCAGAGTTGGAACACCTGTGAGTTCTTTTCAAGGAAACAGTTACTTAGGAAGGTGGTAAATGGCCTGATTCATTTTTTAAATAGGCAGATGATCAAGAAAACAATGGCATTTGCTTTATGACTTCCCTAGAGGAAGAAAGGAAGCGTTTCACCTGCAAGTGATCTGATCTTTGCTACCGGTTGTCTTTCCTCTTCACCGATCACTGGGTTTGTTCTTTGAGCATTGTGTGACTCACACCCTGTCCTTACTTTCTTCTTCCTCCTTCCCAGCTAAGTTAGATGCTCTTCGACTTACAATGGGGTTATATCCCAAGAAACTCATCACAAGTTGAAAATACCATAAATCAGAATGCATTTAATGCCCGGGAGGGGTGGCTCACGCTTGTAATCCCAGCACTTTGGAAGGCTGAGGCAGATGGATCACTAGAGGTCAGGAGTTCGAGACCAGCCTGGCCAACATGATGAAACCCGGTCTCTACTAAAAACACAAAAATTAGCCGGGTGTGGTGGCAGGTGCCTATAATCCCAGCTACTCAGGAGACAGAGGCAGGAGAATCACTTGAACCCTGGAGGCGGAGGTTTCAGTGAGCCAAGATTGTGCCACTGCACTCCAACTTGGGCAACAGGGGATTCCATCTCAAAAAAAAAAAAAAAGGAAAGAAAGAAAACAAAATGCATTTAATGCACCTAATCTACCAAACATCCCACTATCCCTTAAACATGCTCAGAACACTTACACTGTTAGCCTATCATTGGGCAAAATCATCTCACGCAAAGCCTATTTTATAATAAAGTGGTGCCTATGCCATGTGATTTCTTGAATACAGGACACTGTGGAGTACAGTATTGGTGGTTTACCCTCATGATCTTGTGGCTGACTGGGGCCTGGGGCTGCTTGCCACTGCCAGCATCATGAGAGAGTATCACACCACACCCCGCTAGTCTGGGAAAAGACCAACATTCAAAAGTCAAAGTATGGTTTCTACTTGAATGCCCATTGCTTTCACACATCATAAAGTCAAAAAATTATAAGTTGAACTCTCATAAGTCAGGACCATCTGTATTCTTTCCTGAATTCATCCCCATGACACCTTGAATATAAACCCTGATAGAGCTTGTGCCATCTATGTTCTGTTATGGAATAACAGGCTTAGTTGCTGGAAGTCATAAAGTGCCACAGCACAACTGAGGACTGCTAGTGATTTTGACATTTTATCGAGTGTATAAAAAGATTGTAATTTCCCCAGATCAGAAATTGCCCCAATATGCAGTTTCATTGATTCATATGCATTTTATGTATCCATATATATTACCATCGGAAATGGCTTGCATAATAATATAGGGCTGGGCGCTGTGGCTCACGCCTGTAATCCCAGCACTTTGGGAGGCCGAGGCGGGCAGATCACGAGGTCAGGAGATCAAAACCATCCTGGACAATGTGGTGAAACCCCATCTCTACTAAAAGAAAAAAAATTAGCTGGGTGTGGTGGCATGCCGCTGTAGTCCCAGGTACTCGGGAGGCTGAGGCAGGGGAATTATTTGAACCCTGGAGGCAGAGGTTGCAGTGAGCTGAGATCACACCACTGCATTCCAGCCTGGTGACAGAGCAAGACTCCGTCCAGAAAGATGGAAGGAAGGAAGGAGGAAGGAAGGAAGGAGGAAGGAAGGCAGGCAAACTATGAATAGTCTTGCTTTGCCAATTACACCATCTTCTGGGATCTCTGAGGAATAACCAGAGTCATGACCCTATTTTAATATTTTGTTGCCCCTTTCGGTAGCAATTTGCTTTTTAAAACCAAAAAATAGCGTTTCTTTCTGTGGGGACCTATCTTAATTTTATACTGAAGAAGCTAAAAGTAGATTGATGAGAAAGAAAAAAATAAGGGTTGGGCTCAGCTGGACTAGAGTCAGATGACATCAATTAGAATTCATTTAAGATTTAAGCGGACTGGTGAATGAGTTGGAAAAATAGTCTGAGGATTTGTTTACTCTCTATTACAGTTAGAGGGTAGCTCACGTTCACCGGTGGGGTTTACAAGCAAACAGGCCTGAGTTTAAAGCCTGGCTCTACGGCCCACTGTCTCTTTAACTTTGGGCAAATGCCTCGTTTCACTAAGCCTGATTCTTCAGATATCCTGGGGATAAAATATCTCCTTGTAGGACTGCTGAAGGATTAGAAAGTACACCAACTGGCTGAGCGCAGTGGCTCACACCTGTAATCCCAGCATTTTGGGAGGCCCAGGCAAGCAGATCACTTGAGGCTAGGGGTTCAAGACGAGCCTGGCCAACATGGAGAAACCCCGTCTCTATTAAAAATACAAAAAAATTAGTCGGACATGGTGGCATGGGCCTGTAATCCCAGCTATCTGGGAGGCTGAAGCATGAGAATCACTTGAACCCAGGAGGCGGAGGTTGCAGTGGGACGAGATGGCACCATTGCACTCCAGCCTGGGCAACAAGAGCGAAACTCTGAAAAAAAGAAAAGAGAGAGAGAGAGAGAAAGAAAGAGAGAAAGGAAGAAAGAAAGAGAGAAAGAAAGGAAAGAACGAACACAAGCTATACCTGCCACATCATAGAAACTCATTAAATGTAGAGAGAACAGATGAACTTCTCAGCTATTGATTCTTGAGCTTTTAATGTTACTACTCTAAAAATTCTATGTGCAACTAAAACAAAAAACAAAACCCACTAACATTTGGTTTTGAAAGCATAAGGTCTAACTTTTTTGTTAGAAATCAGGTATGTGAGGCTGGGCGTGATGGTTCACGCCTGGAATCCCAACCCTTTGGGAGGCCAAGGCAGGAGGATCAGAGGATTGCTTGAGACCAGCCTGGGTAACATAGTGAAATTTCATCTCTACAAAAATTACAAAAGTTAGGTGGGCTTGGAGGCGCATGCCTGTAGTCCCAGCTACTTGGGAGGCTGAGGCAGGAGGATCACTTGAGCACGGGAGGTCGAGGCTGCAGTGAGGGGTGGTTGTGACATTGCACTCCAGTCTTGGTGACAGAGTGAGACCCTATCTCAAAAGAGAAAATGAAGGGAAGGGAAGGGGAGGTGAAAGGAGGGGAGGGGCCAAGGGGAGAGGCGCAGAGGGGAGGGGAGGAGTGGGAAGGAGAGAGAAGGAGAGGGGAGGAAGGGGAGGGGAGGGAAAAGAAAGGAGTAAATTAGTTATGCGGCTGCAGAGGTTTTGTCGGATGTTGCTCTTAGTTATGTCACTTGTGTGTAGTCTTGTACCAGGAAGCAGCATTCTATGACTAAAGCTCCCACCTTGCCAGGCTTCTCACTTAAGACTGGTCTGAAGTCAAATGGCCTCTACAACCTTGCTCATGCTGTCTCCTTGTTCTGGAGTACCCTTTATCTTTGCTGCTCTTTCTTATCAGTTCTCTTCAAGATCCCGTGGAAATGTGATGGCCTCAGCTGCTTTACACTCCTGCAGAACCAGCTCACCCACCCCTACTTGATCCACACTTCTCTTGCAGCGCCTCCTCCATCACATCTTAACTATTTGTGTGCATTTCGGTCCCCTCCTCGCCCAGGCCCTGCCCACCCCGTATCACCCATACACCAAATGTGAACATGTAACCGGATGATTAGCCCAGGACCTAGGCTTTTATCCAGCTTCATCACTGGGCGGGCTTCCAATATCACTTTGGGCGAGGAACCGAGAAATGGGAAAGAAATGGTCTGCGTGTCTAATGACATGTTCTCAACAAATGGATAATATTCCCCTTCAGCACTGCAGGAAGTTTGTTTTCTGATTTTTCCATTCTAGTTCAGCTTTTAAGCAGTCCACAGGGTGGGATTCCTAAACCTAAACCCCCACTCCTCCATTACCTCCACCAACTTTTCCAAAGGACAAACATCCCTTGCTGCCACTTATGCTGAATCCATTAGAAAACACTCTTGGGAGTGTGGTCTGCCTTTGGGAGTTATTAGTCATCTGATTGCTAGGTCAGTGTCAATTACCCTCCATGCATTTTGAGGACTGAAGTTGTATGTTGTGTTTGTTTTCTTTCAACTTTTAAGTTCAGTGGTACGTGTGCGGAATGTGCAGGTTTGTTACATAGGTAAATGTGTGCCACAGGGGTTTACTGCACAGACCATCCTACGTATTAAACCCAGCGTTAGCTCTTCTTGATGCTTGACCTCCCCTGACACCTGCCACTAGCCCCAGTGTGTGTTGTTGCCCTTCATGTGTCCATGCGTTCTCATCAAGCAGCTCCCACATGTGAGAACATACAGTGTTTGGTTTTCTGTTTCTGCATTAGCTTGCTGACAATAATGGCTTTCAACTCCATCCGTGTCCCTGCAGAGGACATGATCTCATTCCTTTTTATGGCTGCGTAGTATTCCATGGTGTATATGTACCACATTTACTTTATCCAGTCTGTCATTGATGGGCATTTAGGTTGATTTCATGCCTTTGCTGTTGTGAATAGTGCTGCAATGAACATGCACATGCATGTATCTTTATGAGAGAATGATTCATATTCCTTTGGGTATATGGGATTGCTGGGTCAAATTCCTGTATGTTTTAATTCAGGTCTAGAAAAGTAAAATCAACAATTAAGGGAATTTAGAGGGGTCATTTTGGCCCTGAAAGGCTGTGATTTAAAATATCCAGAAAACGCCAGTCGCGGTGGCTCATGCCTGTAATCCTAGCACTTTGGGAGGCTGAGGTGGACGGATCACAAGGTCAAGAGATGGAAAACATCTTGGCCAACACAGTGAAAAACTCTCTGTACTAAAAATATAAAAATTAGCCGGGCATGATGGCGTGTGCCTGTAGTCCCAGCTACTCTGGAGGCTGAGGCAGGAGAATCACTTGAATGGGGAGGCCGAAGTTGCAGTGAGCTAAGATCGCACCACTGCACTCCAGCCTGGGCAACGAGCAAAAACACGGTCTCAAAAAAAAAAGAAAAATCCAGAAAATGTGGTTGAAGTGGTTTATTTGGCTCCGATTTGAATTCCCTGTGTAATTACCATTCCCCAAACAGACCTCTTTGCCTTTGAGCCAGTTTTCCCCCTAGGTGTTTCTTGGCCTGGAAAAATCCTGCTTATCTTTGAGGACTCATTGGAGTTGGTCTTGCTCCTAGACCTTTGACAAGCCCCTACCCCCAGGCAGAGCAGTTTGTCCTTTGTGCCCCAGGTACTTTTTGTTGTCACTTTACTGATTTGTTAGGGTTTGTGGTTTAATCATCTGTTGCTGCTGCCAGACAGCAGAGTCTTGGAGGGTAGGGAGCTTTATATCTTTGCAAGCTTCAACCCATGCAAAGCTTGGCGTCCGATTGAATTCAAATTCACCTTATGTTGCTAGTATGACATAAATTGTGTTTTGCTTTCATACAAATCCAGCAGTTTTCTGCTAATGAGACGTGCAATGTAAAATTTAAATAGGAAAAAGAAAAAAAAATCCAGCAGTTTTCTACCGTCCAGATTGACGGAGTTACAGCTGTTTCCAGCCCCAGTTTTAGGCACCATAAAGCCTTCCTAGAAGGTCTGTCAATCATCATCCCATAAGTTCTTACAATGCCAGGCACTAAACTAATTGCCTTTCCCCACCTAAAGGTAACAGCTTTATTGAGGCATAATTTACATAGTGTGAAATTTATGACACATAATTTACATACCATAAAACTCACCCACTTTAACTGTACAATGTTGTGATTTTTAGTGCCTTTACAGTTGTGCAACCATGATCCCAAGTTACTTTAGAATCATTTTATCACTACAAAAAGAAACCTCACAACCATTTACAGCCACTTCCTATTTCCACACCCAACCCCGACTTTCCTGGCTCTATGGATTTGCCTTTTCTGGACAGTTCCTATTAACCAAATCGCGCAATATGTGTTCTTTCATGCGTGGCTCCTTTTACTTACTGCCATGCTTTTGAGATTCATCCATGTTGTAGCATGAATCAGTACTTCACTTTCTATAGGAATGGATACTGTTTCATTGTATGGATAGACCAGGTTTATTTTTTCATCCACTGATGGACAGTTGTTTCTACTTTTGGCTTGTGTGAAGAATGCTGCTATGAACATTCCTGAACAAGTCATTGTGGGGACACATGTTTTCATTTCTCCTGGGTAGATACCAGCAGTGAAACTGTGGGTCCCTATGTTAATTCTTTTTTTTTTTTTTTTAATTGAGGCAGAGCCTCATTCTGTCACCCAGGCTGTAGTGTGGTGGTGCGATCTCTGCTCACTGTGACCTCCACTGCCCAGGTTCAAGCAATTCTCGTGCCTTAGCCTCCCAAGTTGCTAGGACTACAGGCACACACCACCACACCTGGCTAATTTGTTTGTATTTTTAGTAGAGATGGGGTTTCGCCATGCTGGCCAGGCTGGACTCCAACTCCTGACCTCAGGTGATCCGCCTTCCTGGGCCTTCCAAAGTTCTGGGATTACAGGCGTGAGCCACAGCTCCTGGCCTCCTGTTAATTCTATGTTTAACATTTTGAGGAGTTGCCCAACTGGTTTCCCAAGGGCTACAACATGTTGCATGCCCACCAGTAGTGTATAAAGGTTCCAGTTTTTTCACATGCTTGTCAACACTTGTTATTGTCTATCTCTTTTATTTGAGCCCTTCTAGTGAGTGTGAAGTGGGATCCTCTTATAGTTCTGATTGGCATGTCCCTAATTAGCAATGTTGGACATCATGCGCTTGTTGACCTTTGATATATGGTCTTAGAAGAGGACTAAGTGCCTTTTGGGCATTATTTCTTTGAATTAAGATTGTTGCAGTCGCTGAGGACACTAAGATATGGAGTTTTTATTACTTGCCCAAGGACACCCAGCTAGTAAATGTCAGTGTCAAGATGATTACATTTGAATTAGAAATGGGGTCGATTAGGAGATAAAATTGTCTGACATTGAATTAAGGACACATTGCATGGACAAAAATGTTAGTTTAGGTCTCTACCTCCTAAATCTTGTGACCAAGAACACAGCTAAGACTTATTTAAAAAATAAATAAGTGGGCCGGGTGCAGTGGCTCATGCCTGTAATCCCAGCACTTTGGGAGGCCGAGGTGGGCAGATCACCTGAGGTCAGGAGTTTGAGACCAGCCTGGCCAACATGGCGAAACCCTGTCTCTATTTAAAAATACAAGAATTAGCCAGGCATGATGGTGCGCACCTGTAATCCCAGCTACTTGGGAGGCTGAGGGAAGAGAATCGCTTGAACAAGACATTGTGAGGACACATGTTTTCATTCCTCCTGAGTAGATATCAAGAGTGAAACTGCTGGTCCCTATGTTGTTTTTTTTTTCTTTTCTTTTTTAATTGAAACGGAGTCTCATTCTGTTGGGGGGCTCGCCTGAGGTTAGGAGCTCGGGACAAGCCTGGCCAATAGGATGAAATCCCGTCTCTACTAAAAATACAAAAAATTAGCCAGGCGTGATGGCGGGCACCTGTAATCCCAGGAAGGCTGAGGCAGGAGAATCCCTTGAAACCAGGAGGTGGAGGTTGTAGTGAGCCGAGATCGCACCACTGCATCCCAGCCTGGGTGACAGAGCAAAAACTTGGTCTCAAAAATAAATAAATAAGTAAGATGGTCAGAGAGCTGCTAGGAAAATAAATAAATAATAAATAAAGCAATTTAATTTAATCCTAAGTAGTTACTGTGATTAGATTCCTTTTCTGTGATTTTATGCAAACCATCATTCCTCTTTTTAAGAATCAAGTAGGTACAACTCCCTCCTTTCTCATAACACTGTATCTTCTGTTTCTAGTGTCTGTCCTTTTCCTCCCACCTCTTACATAGTGAGCTGAAGGGTTTGTGTTGAAGTCCTAGTTAGTGCTTGTTGCTCTTACTTTTTGGCTTTTTCTATTTTGCAAAAGCTGCCCCTTGGCTGTGATCACCATTTGCTTGTGCTCATTGGTCTGTGCTATCTACATTTTGACCACCTAGAAACTTTGGAGGTTTGTTTAAATCCACATCAGTCCAGCTCACTTCAAACGTCCTTAGTGACTTTTGCTGCTTAAAATGCTACCTTTCGTGTTCCTGAGCTTGACAAATTTAGGACAGTGTTTGACAGGATTTCCTGTTCTTTTATTTTCACCTCAAAGGATTCATAAATGTGTCTCTTTCTAGTTTTCTCCTTATTAGGAATAAAGTGAACTTCAAATTCCTATGATCGTTGCAATCCTAACCTCCTTCAAGCCTTGGTGAAAAATCATAACAGTTTTTATGAAGGGTAAATCAGTCACCCTTGTAGAATTTTCTGTTCAAATACTGAGCCATGTGGAGCTGTTTTTAGCTGCTCTAGTGACTTTACAGAGGTTAGTTCTGGTCTGGGAGACTCAAGTGTCTTCAGCTTTGTGAATCAGGCAAAAGCCAGGAGTGGAGTAGGGTGTAAGGCTTTCTTGCTTTTCAGCTCCCAAGCAATACAAGAGATGGTTAAGAGGGCAGGGAAATGAAATTAAGGAAAAGGCAAGGTTAAGGAATAAATAAAATCAGTTACAATGACAGGTCACTGTTGATCAGACGTGAGGCCTGAAAGTAGAAACCTGGAATTAATTGTTCCAAAGGTTGAAGGGTCTAGTTCAAGGACAGCTAGAAACGGCTTGATCTTTTCCTTGTGTGTGATCTTTTTCCCATGTGTTTTTTTGTTTGTTTGTTTTTCCGAGATGGAGTCTTGCTCAGTCGCTCAGGCTGGAGTGCAGTGGTGCGATCTCAGCTCACTGCAACCTCTGCCTCCCAGGTTCAAGCGATTCTCCTGTCTCAGCTTCTTGAATAGCTGGGATTACAGGCATGCGCCACCATGCCTGGATAATTTTTGTATTTTTAGTAGAAACGGGTTTCACAATGTTGGTCAGGCTGGTCTCAAACTCCTGACCTCATGATCTGTCCTCCTCGGCCTCCCAAAGTGCTGGGAATACAGGTGTGAGCCAACATGCCCTGCCTCTATGTGTGTTTTTAGCTTCTTAAACTGATTCCTGTAACGGCAGCCTCTTTTACTGTTCTTTATGCCTCACTGCTGAGCTTCCTTGCCATGTCTGTGCATGCTGACAGGCTGGGAATGGGTTGCTGATCAGTACACGTTGATCTCAGCAGCATATATGGCAGGCAAAACACTGGGCAGTTGAAGCCTTTTGGACAGATACCTCTGGCTGAGAGCAGCTTTGTCCATTGTATCTATGGGTGTAAGACAAACGCAGTTGACCATTGAACAACATGGAGGTTAGGCCCACTGAACCCCCGTGTAGCCAAAAACTTATGTATAGCTTTTGACTCCTCAAAAACTTAACTACTAAAAACCTACTGTTGGCCAGGCGCAGTGGCTCATGCCTGTAATTCCAACACTTTTGGAGGCTGAGGTGCATAGATCACGAGGTCAGTAGTTCGAGACTAGCCTGTCCAATATGGTGTGAAACCCTGTCTATACTAAAAAATACAAAAATTAGCTGGGTGTGGTGGTGCAAGCCTGTAGTCCCAGCTACTTGGAAGGCCGAGGCAGGAGAATCGCTTCAAACTGGTAGGCAGAGGTTGCAGTGAGTCAAGATCATACCTCTGCACCCCAGCCTGGGCAAAAAAGTGAGACTCCATCTCAGAAAAAGTGTGTGTGGGGGGTCAGAGCGGTGGCTCATGCCTGAATCTCAGCACTTTGGGAGGCCAAGGCGGGCGGATCACCTGAGGTCGGGAGTTTGAGACCAGCCTGACCAACATGGAGAAACCCTGTCTCTACCGAAAAAAAAAAAAAATTAGCCAGGCATGGTGGTGGGTGCCTGTAGTCCCAGCTACTCAAGAGGCTGAGGCAGGAGAATCATTTGAACCCGGGAGGCGGAGGTTGCAGTGAGCCGAGATCTCGCCATTGCACTCCAGCCTGGACAACAAGAGCAAAACTCGGTCTCAAAAAAAAATACCTATTGAATGGAAGCTTTACCAGTAACAATTATATACTATGTTATTACCGTAAAGAAAGCTATTGTAAATAAGTGTTTGCTAAGGTTAACTTTAATTGTTTTCAATATGTGTCACTGTGTGAAAATCATTGAAAAGTACTTCCTTAATGAACAACTCATTCCACATTAATCACCAGATTCAAACTATCAGAGAGGCAGTTTCCATTTGGTCACAAGAGGCAGAGAAGAGCCCCATCTGTTAATAGAGGATCAATCTTTAGGTGGAATCATATTGTAATAAATATCCTATGTTAATTTTATTGAGTCAGAAAATTTTTATCAATCAGACAACCTAGGCAAGCTCTAACGCTGCTAGCACTGTTTTGTTGATGGGAATGTAAATGTTTTCTAAAGAGAAAATTCTGTAGAACAAATGTTTTTTCAAAGAGAGAGCAGAGACTAACATCGATGCTTTATTTGGTTAACTTATCTGAACTTCACAGAAAACCTGAGGAAGGTGGTTAATTATTATCTCCAATTTGCAGATGAGGAAGCTGAGCCTCCACAAGGTAAAATTACTTCATCTAAGTGTGTTTAACCCCTAATTCCTGATCATTCTAATCTACATACTTCCTCTCTGAAGTTCCTATAAGTCATGTACCTTATTTAATGAAAATATTGGCTGGGCGTGGTGGCTCACGCCTGTAATCCCAGCACTTTGGGAGGCCGAGGCAGGCGGATCACCTGAGGTCTGGAGTTTGAGAACAGCCTGGCCAACGTGGTGAAACTCGGTCTCTACTAAAAATACAAGAAAATTAGCCAGGCATAGTGGTAGGTGCCTGCAATCCCACTACTTGGGAGGCTGAGGCAGGAGAATGGCTTGAACCCGGAGGCAGAGGTTGCAGTGAGCCAAGATCACACCATTGTACTCTAGCCTGGGAAATAAGAGCGAAATTCCATCTCAAAGGAAAAAAAAAAAAAGAAAATATTACTCTTTGAAGATCTATAAAACGTTTAAAGATCTCAGTGAGTTTTCAACCTTTTATTTACTTTTTATATTTTGAAGCTTATTTTTATGAAAGTAGTATATCCTTATTTTAAAAATTTAAACAGTACACAAAAGATTAAGAAAAATAAAACATGTCCATACTTCCTTATCCTTCTCTGTATTACATCTTTTTCCAGAGATAATCAACATTAATAATATGTTGGTAATCTATGGCACACCCGTCCATATATAAAAATATACTTTATGGGATAGTTACACAGTTTTTTCTTTTGTGGTTCATGATTTTATGTCCTACCTTAAGAAATTCTTGCCATCCCAAGATCACAAAGATTTCCTTCAACCTTTTTTTTTTTTTTTTTTTTTTGAGACAGAGTCTCTCTGTCTTGTTGCCCAGGCTGGAATGCAATGAGGAGATCTTGACTCACTGCAACCTCCGCCTCCCAGGTTCAAGCAATTCTCCTTTCTCAGCCTCCTGAGTAGCTAGGATTACAGGCATGTGCCACCTTACCCGGCTAATTTTGTATTTGTTTTTAGTAGAGACAGGGTTTCACCATGTTGTTCAGGCTTGTTTTGAACTCCTGACCTCAGGTGATCTGCCCACCTTGGCCTCCCAAATTGCTGGGATTACAGGTGTGAGCCACTGCGCCTGGCCTCCTTCAACCTTTTATTTTAAACTATTTCAAGCTTCTATACTTACAAGAATAGTATAAAGAGCTCTTGTATACCTTTTACCCACATTTCCCAATCCGTAATATTTTGTACACTTGCCTAATCATATTCTCCTCTCTGTTATTCATATGTTTTTCTTAAACGATCTGCAAGTTATCCCTTAATATTTCAAAGCATATTCCCTAGCAACAAAGACAGCCCACCTACAATCATCAAGTGATACGTATCGTCGCTATTTAATCCGCTGACCCTATTCCAGTATGCCTGCTTATACTCATCATATCCTTCCCAAATCTGGGATCTGATCAAGAATCTTGAGCTGAACTTAGCCGTCATATCTCTTTGGTCCCCTCCACTTCGGAACAATTTCTCAGTCTGTCTTTGTCTTCCAAGATCTCATCTTTGAAGAGTGCGGCTCTGATGATTTCTTATTAGATTTACGTTATGCCCTTTGGGCAAAGATATGGCAGAAATAATACTGCAGAGCCTTATAATGATGATGACTTTTTAACACTTGGCTAAGATAGTGTCCGTCACATTTCTCCAGTAAAAAGCTAGGAAGTGTGTTTATTTATTACTAAGTAGTTATCCTGTTTATCAAACAATCACTCTCCAGTTTTGCCATTCATAGGCTCTTGCCTGACTCAATTTTTACTGTGATAGTTACCAAATCATGGTAATTTTAAATAAAATTCATCCTTCTTCTCTGTTTATTAGTTGACATTCAACTCTAAGGTAGGGCCATCCCTTCTCCTGTGTGTTGGCTTATTTATTTATAGCCCTAGGGACTTAGATTTCTATTTATTCAATTTTTTTTTTTTTGAGACGGAGTTTCACTCGTTTCCGAGGCTGGAGTGCAATGGCGCCCTCTCAGGTCACCGCAACCTCCGCCTCCCAGGTTTAAGCAATTCTCCTGCCTCAGCTTCCCAAATAGCTGGGATTACAGGCATGCACCCCCGTGCCTGGCTAATTTTGTATTTTTAGTATAGATGGGGTTTTTCCATATTGGTCAGGCTGGTCTTGAGCTACGAGATCTGAAGCCCTGGTTCTATTGAATAGAGAATGGTATTTAGAGATCAAAATCTGGGAGGCTGAAACAGGAGGATCACATGAGTCCAGGAGTTTGAGGCTGCAATGAGCTAAGATCCTGCCACTGCACTCCATGCATTCCAGCCTGGGCAGCAGAATGAGACCCCATCTGTACAAAAAATTAAAAATAAATGAAAGTGAACACAGTTCTCCTTATGTCTCAGGATTTTTCCATGAAACAGATCTGGGCCCTGACACTAAGATATTTCTGGGCCTCTCAGCAAGGGCACTACAAAAAAATGTTAGGACAGGAGCAAGAGCTTGGGAGCAAAGCCGTTCACGTTCTAGCTGAGTGACTGGGGGCAAACACCAGTGACCTTCTGCGTCTAGCGCCTAATGCCAGCTGTCAGCGTCATCACTCATACTTTCCTGGTACCCTGTTATACCATCCACTCCACTTGCCAGGGAAGCCCCTTGTACAATCTAGATTATAAAATCTTGTTTTTGTACTTTATATAAGTGGAAATATACAGCGTGTATTATTTTTTCTATCTGGCTTGCTTCTGTTCAACAGTATGTTTGTGAGATTCATCTTTTTTGTTGCAAGCAGTTGTATTTAATTCATTCTCATTGCTGCGTCGAGAGAAGAACCCATATCTGAAAACATTTTTGGTTGTCAGAGGTCGGGGAGGGAAGCAAAAGGTGCTCCGGGCATTAGTGATAGAGGCCAGGGGTGCCCCTCAACATCCTACAATGCAGGGAGCAGCACATCCTACAACACACAGCCCTCACAGCAAGGCATTTTTCAGCCCCAAATGCCAGTAGTGCCAAGGCTGAGAAACCCTGCTGTATAGTAACTGTTGGTGGGCATTTGAGTAGTTTCCAGGTTGGCTCTATTATGAATATGGCTGCAGTGAATCTTGACCTAGATATCTTTTGATGAACATGCTGCATTTCTGTTGAGTAAATACTGGGGCATGGAATTGTTAGGTCATAGGATATAGGTATGCTCAACTTTAGTAGACATCATTGGCTTTTCAGAGTTGTCATACCAATTCACACTTCTCCATCAGGGCGTGAGGATTCCAGTTGCTCCAATTCTTCACGAATTAAATTGGAATTTTCTGCCTTCTTTCCTTTCTCTTTCAATCTCTCTCTCTCTCTTTTTTTTTAATTTTTTTGAGATGGGGTTTTGCTCTTTCGCCGGGGCTGGAGTACAATGGTGTGAGCTCAGCTCACTGCAACCTCCGCCTCCCAGGTTCAAGCGATTCTCCTGCCTCAGCCTCCCGAATAGCTGGGATTACAGGCATCAGCCACCATGTCTGGCTAATTTTTGTGTTTTTAATAGAGATGGGGTTTCACCATGTTGGTCAGCCTGATCTTGAACTCCTGACCTCAGATGATCCACCTGCCTCAGCCTCCCAACGTGCTGGGATTACAGGCGTCAGCCACCGTGCCTGGCCTTTTTTTTTTTTTTTTTTTTTTTTTTTGAGACAGGGTCTCGCTCTGTTACCCAGGCTGGAGTGCAGTGGCACAATCTTGGCTGACTACAACCTCCACCTCCCAGGTTCAAGTGATTCTCCTGCCTCAGCCTCCTGAGTAGCTCTCTGTCTCTTTTTTAATCCTTTCCCTACACCCTCTTCAAATTCAGCTTGTGACCACTACTCAATGCAGCAATGTTTATTGTTAAATAATTCTGCTCTATACTTTGTAAAAGCTGGATTGTGCCCAGGTGTGGTTGCTGTGTATAGTAATTAGAGATGGCATTTGGGAGATGACTTGTAACCAGTGTTTCTCTCATTTAAAGATAAGCACTAGGTGTTTGCGTATTCATTTTCTCCCTCTACTACCACCAATTAGTTTCCCATAGTAAATTTTGCTCTAGTGGTTAGATTAGCCATCATTTGAGTTCTTGTTTACCAAGTATTTCCAAGTTGTACAGTACAGTTTACCCCCAAATATATATATTATATATTTATATATGCATAATATAAATATATTATGCATATATATATAATATAAATATATTATGCATATATATATAATATATATATATAATTTTGAGACAGAGTTCACTCTTGTTGCCCAGACTGGAGTCCAATAGCTTGATCTCAGCTCACTGTAACCTCCGCCTCCCGGGTTCAAGTGATTCTCCTGCCTCAGTCTCCCCAGTAGCTGGGATTACAGGCGCCCACCACCATGCCTGGCTAATTTTGTATTTTTAGTAGAGATGGGGTTTCACCATGTTAGCCAGGCTGGTCTTGAACTCCTGACCTCAGGTGATCCGCCCACCTTGGCCTCCCAAAGTGCTGAGATTACAGGTGTGAGCCACCGCATCTGGCCTAACATTTTTTTTTTCTTACAGTATATTACTTATTGATAGGGAAAGTAGATCAGATGGGGCCATTGAGAAAAAAAAAAATCAAATAATTTTGGTCTCTGGTCCCTTGACTCCCAAACTTTGGTCCTAGGATGAGTAGTTTCAGCTTCATCTGGGACCAAAATGCAAATTATTATTATTATTGAGATAGGGTCTTGCTCTGTCACCCAGGCTGGAGTGCAGAGGCACCATCACAGCCCCCTGAGTCTTGATCTGCCAAATTCAAGTGATTTTCCCACCTCAGCCTCCCAAGTAGGTGGCATGCATCACCGTACCTGGCTTTTAAACTTTATTGTAGGCCAGGCGCGGTGGCTCACGCCTGTAATCCTAGCACTTTGGGAGGCCGAGGTGGGTGGATCACCTGAGGTCAGGAGTTCAAGACCAGCCTGGCCATCATGGTGAAACCCCCATCTTAAAAAAAACAAAATGTATAAAAAGAATTTTTAAAATAAATAAAATAAATATTATTGTAAAGACAAAGTCTCACTATGTTGCTCAAGCTGGTTTCAAACTCCTGGGGTCAAGTAATCCTCCCCCTCAGCCTCCCGAAAGTGCTGTGATTATAGGCGTGAGCTACCACACCTGTCAGAAATGTAAATTATTAAACTCACCTCGAACATACTGAACTGTTGGAGTGAGACCCTGTAGCCTGTATTTCTTTTCTTTTTTTTTTTTTTAATGAGATGGAGTCTCGCTGTCTCGCCCAGGCTGGAGTGCAATGTCACAATCTTGACTCACTGCAACCTCCACCTCTGGGTTCAAGTGATTCTCCTGCCTGAGCCTCTCAAGTAGCTGGGATTACAGGGACCTGCCACCAGGCCCAGCTAATTTTTTTTGTTTTTTCAGTAGAGATGGGGGTTTCACCATGTTCGCCAAACTAGCCTTGAACTCGTGACCTCAAGTGATCCGTCCTCCTCGGCCTCCCAGAGTGCTGAGATTACAGGCATAAGACACTGCATCTGGTCTGTAACCTGTATTTCTACAGCTCCTCCAGGTGATGAGATGTTAAAGTAAAATATGCAAACCACTGATCAGTACTAGCCTTATCCTCAAGCTACAGGCACACCCAATTTGGCTGATAGTTGTGGAAACCAGTGTTTTGGTAATACAATTAATGAGTCAGTCACCCACCCAGTGTTAAACAATTTCCTCAAGTGAATTCCATAGTAAGTCTTGTCTTGAAATGTTCATTGGCCATGACCTATTTTTGGCAACTTATTTTCCATTTTCTAAGGCCCCAGATGTCAGGATTTTCATATTTCCAATTGCTAAATGTATGCTAATAGAAGATTAACATTTGCCTATTTAAATACTTTGTATACTGTATTTTGCAAGTATTTGCTTGGCATCATTCACCATCCAGGAAGTGTTTCCATCATAACTTTGCTGCATCAAAATCAGCTGCAGATCATACCAGCTCACACAGAGGTGGCAAGACCACCTCCAGACTTGCTGCCTGGGTCTTTAAAATTATGCATGTTAAGCTTTTTTCCCCCTCTCTGAGATGAGAATTTATTTTTTATTTTCTGAGACACAGTTTTGCTCGTCACCCAGGCTCGAGAGCAGTGGCTCACTGCAACCTCCATCTCCCAAGCGATTCTCCTGCCTCAGCCTCCCGAGTAGCTGGGATGACAGGCACCCGCCACCACGCCCAGCTAATTTTTGCATTTTTAGTAGAGACGGGGTTTCGGCATGTTGGCCAGGCTGGTCTTGAAATCCTGACCTTAGGTGATCAGCCAGTCTCGGCCTCCTAAAGTGCTGGGATTACAGGTGTGAGCCACCACACCCAGCCTGAGATGAGAATTTAAAATAATGCTTTGGGGCCGGGCTCGGTGGCTCATTCCTGTAATCCTAGCACTTTGGGAGGCCGAGGCGGATAAATCTCGAGGTCAGCAGTTCGAGACCATCCTGGCCAACATGTTGAAACCCCGTCTCTACCAAAAATACAAAAATTAGCTGGGCATGGTGGTGTGTGAATGTAATCCCAGCTACTGGGAGGCTGAGGCAGGAGAATCGCTTGAACCAGGGAGGCGGAGGTTGCAGTGAGCGGAGATGGTGTCACTGCCCTCCAGCCTGGTGACAGAGCGAGACTCCATCTCAAAATAAAATAAAATAAAATAAAATAATGCTTTGGGTTCTGTGATCTAGATAAGCAACTTCTTTTGTTGCTAATTAGATGAATGGTATAGAAAGTAAAATGATTGGGCCCCAGGAGAAGCAGGATTTTCTTGTGAATCCAGTTGGGAAATGTCTCAGTTACAGGAGGATTGTTGTTTTAGTTAAAGATGTGCTTTGGAAATGTCTTCTTTCTTCACATTAGTATCTCATGATCATTATCATGTTTAAAATAAAATAAAAAACACCATTTACAAACCACCTGGCCACCCAGAACAGATTTACAGTCAGCACTCTGTGCCTGGGGCCTGAATCCTTGGATTCAAACAACCTCAGATAGAAAATACTTGGGCAGGGAAAAAGAATGGTTGCTTCTGTACTGAGCATGTACAGGCTTTTTTCTGGGCATTATTCCTTAATGAACACAGCATAACAACTGTTTACATAGTATTTACATTGTATTTGGTATTATAAGTTATTTAGAGATGATTTAAAGTACAAGCAGGCTGTGCACAGGTTATATGCAAATATTACATCATGTTATATCAGGGACTTATACCTCTGTGGACTTTGGTAACCTCAGACATCCTGGAACTCATCCCTCCGAGGGACAACTGTACTTCATAGGCTGTCCAAAATGAATTGGACTGCCAGTATTCTCTACTTTTCCATGTATTACTCTTAGGTCAGGGGTAAAAACAAATCCCTGTATTTTATAATTAAGAATGAATCCCTGAGTCATTTGACTTGCCTCAGTAACAAAGCAAACCACATAAAAATACTCTCCCAGGCTGGGTGCAGTGACTCACACCTATAATCCCAGCACTTTGGGAGGGTGGGGTGGGCGGATCACAAGGTCAAGAGATCGAGACCATCCTGGCCAACATGGGTGAAACCTCGTCTCTACTAAAAACATAAAAATTAGCTAAGCATGGTGGCGTGCGCCTGTAGTCCCAGCTACTTGGGAGGCTGAGGCAGGAGAATCACTTGAACCCGAGAGGCGGAGGTGGCAGTGAGCTAAGATCATGCCACTGCACTCCAGCCTGGTGACAGAGCAGGATTCCATCTCAAAAACAAAACAAAACAAAACAAAAAAATCCTTCTAAGGAAAGCCATCAGGTAGCCTCAGAATGGATACGATCTCACTCCATGTACCTAACCTTTTCTGTCAACGCAGCTGAGCCTCTCAACTACTTTAACAAACTCTCTCGGAGCCAATCTTCTCAAGGCCATCTTTGCTTTCATTTAACTTTACATGTCTAGGATTGCTGCTCAAACCTGTGTCCCCTCAAGTCCTTTCCCAACTAAAGGATGGCAGTTAATTGGCAATAGACAAACAAGACTCAGAACAATTATGAGGGTGTAATGAAGTTTGCATTCATACATGCAATTAAATAGAGGAAAGATGCACGAGGGAATGTGTACACAACCCTCCTCCAGCTGGCACGCCTTGCCTGGAGGTGCCCCTCCACCAAAAGCCCATTGTGTGCTCCTCTGGAGTTAAGTCCCAGTTTTTTAGCCCATGATGCAAGGTCTTTTCCACCTTCTTCACTGGTTGACTTAGCCTGGCATGTAGCAAACTCTCAGTGTCGTCTGCACCCAACTGGGTTTTCCCCAGGTCTTGCGTACCTTGGCCTTCAAATGGGAAGCCAAGAGGTGCTAAGTGTAAAGGTGGCCAAGAGAAAGGAGAATAGACCCAGAGTCAGGCAAGCAAGTTTTATTAACCTGCCGGGCTCCTCCATAACCATCAGAGGAGGCAGCCCCAAACTTACAAAATGAGGGGTGTATATGGGCTGAGAGGGGCATAAGAGAGTTTCAGGACTGAGGTAATCCATCCACTGGTAACACGCACAGAGAGAGTTTGTCAACTTGTAACTGACCTACAATACATCATCATGTGACTTTTGTGGCAGCAGTTTTAAAAAAAAAGAGAGAAACCAGGATTTTTTACAGATATGCGTCAAACAGGAATTTACGAGTATGGATAACCAATATTTGTTTTCCCTGTCCTCCCTGGAGCTGCCCGGATGGGTGTAATCAGGCTTTGCTTAATTGTAGCACGTCTGGCAGCCTTGATGTGGCACCTAGGTAGGAGTTCAGAAATGCATCTGCAGAGCAATCACAGTCAGGGAAGGGGTCAGCTTGGGCGGAGGGGGTTTTCTAAGGCAGCTTGTCCCTAACACTAAGCACGTGGAGGAGGGTGATCTTTTGCCCCTTTGATTATTTTTTTTTTCATTGAGATTCTAAGTCCTCTGTCATTTCAAAGAAAGGATACTCTCTTCACTTTGGAGCTATGTTCTACATATCTTCCTAAGTGGAAAAAAATCGTTAAATAGGCCAGGCGTGGTGGCTCACACCTGTAATCCCAAGACTTTGGGAGGCCAAAGTGGGTGGATTGCTTGAGCCCAAGAGTTCAAGACCAGCTTGGCCAACATGGCGAAACCCTGTCTCTTCTAAAAATACAAAAATTAGCTGGGCGTGGTGACACATGCCTGTAATCCCAGTTACTCGGGAGGCTGAGGCAAGAGGATTGCTTGAGCCCAGGAGGTCAAGGCTGCAGTGAGATGTGATCGTGCCACTGCACTCCAGCCTGGGCGACAGAGTCAGACACTCCTCAAAGGAAAAAACCCAAACACACCTCAAGTAACATCTTCGACATAAACACTTCTGAATGGAATACAGAGAAAGCCTCTAAGATGGCCCCAGGGGAGCGGTGACACATCTAGCCCAATTAATTGGCTAGTTTGGGAATAATTGTTTCCAAAGTGAGTGACAAGGCAGGGCTGACTGGTGTCAACTTTGTCCTCGGCTATAGTTAAAGGCAGACTGGGAGGGCTGACTTATTCAGTCTTGGTAGCAAAAAAAGTGCATGGTGTCTGGATAAGCAGGTTGTACAGCCTATAAGAAAAGAAAGGTGACAGGTAACAGTTTTCCTCTAAGACATAAGTGATGTTTTTTAAAGTTCTCCTGTTGAGATGGAGTTTCGCTCTTGTTGCCCAGGCTGGAGTGCAATGGCATGATCTCCGCTCACTGCAACCTCTGCCTCCTGGGTTCAAGCCATTCTCCTGCCTCAGCCTCCCGAGTAGCTGGGATTACAGGCATGCGCCACCACACCCAGCTAATTTTTGTATTTTTAGTAGAGTCAGGGTTTCACCATGTTGGACAGGATAGTCTCAATCTCTTGACCTCGTGATCTGCCTGCCTCGGAAGGAGAGTAACCCTTGCCCCAGGACCACAGATGAAGGCCTCTTGTTGATATTTTTAAATACCAGAATCTGAGAGTGGAGAAAATTGGCCCAAAGACAGACAACAGAGCTGGGAAGAAAATCAACTACATTTTTCAACACACAAACAATGCCATTTGAAGTACTGGATTGAGTACAGAAGTACTACCAACATTCCTAATTTGGTTAATGTCTATATTTCTTAATATAGTAATAGTTAATGTCTGTCCCCTAAGTTTGTATAAATCTGACCCCCCCATGTCATTGGCCAATTGGAAATAATAATGTAAACAGACTCCGTTGCCCTAATTATGTGCACTGAATGCTTTGTCAAATCGTTAACTATTTTAATATTCATTCTAAGCCGCAGGTCTTTGCCAAACAAGATACTGAATTACTCTCTTTTGTTTAGGAATAGAATATACAATAACCTGATATTTAAAAGTATTATTCAGAAGAAGAAAATCTTGAGATTGAATTTTCTTTATCATAAATTTTAGATGATTCTTTTTGCTGTCCTCCGTAGAAGACACTAAGAATTAGCTTGATCTGCTTTTTTATTTTATTTTTTTCTACTTGACCTAAAAATCCAGGGGTGGGTTACCTAGAGTTTACTTAGGAGACTTTGGTTAAGGGAGAGAGAAAAATTATATATAAGCTGGAAACTCGAAACATGTAAACAATGAAAGCTAGAAGAATGGAAGCAACAATGTGCTCAGGAAATGATGTGTCATTTTGTCGGGGGTCAGGGTGCCTTGAGTCCAGGGAGGGTAACACTGGTTTTCCTGCCCATTGTGAAGGCAAGGAATCCGCGTGTTGTCCCATCAGTTCCATTCAGGTCAGGTTAGAGACTTTTCAAATGGAAGAAAATGTGCATTAAAGGACATTCTTTCTTCATGGGGTGAGGTAGTGAATGCCTTGGGGTTCAGGCACGGAGTTGTTTAGGCCAGGTAAATAGTGAGGGGAAATAGCCAGGCAGTCAGTGGTGAAGTTGGTATTTTGCAAGTCATTTTAAGAGGATACCAAATAAAATGCATTAATCTGTATTTCATTAAAAATTAGCTGGTGGGAAAGTGAAAAGTTGAAGACAAGAACCTTCTAAGTAAAGCAGCTTGATACTCCTTGGCCAGAACACAGTATTTACAAATAGGGGGATAAAATGTTCACTTCCTAGGCTCTCGATAAGCTTAACTGGGCAGGCATATGACACTTCTGAGCATTCAATCTCGTTCTCTGGGTGGTTAAAGCCTGAGTGCCCACCAAATCCCCTGTCTCAGCATCATCTGTGACCAAGATTCAAATTCTTTCCCATGAAGCTCTAAGGTCTCATCTGACTCAGTAGATGTAGTTCACGACTTGTACGTTTGACCCCAGTATTCTAAGACAAACACCACAGCAGATGCTGGAAGTGAAAGGAGAGGAGGGGTTTGTTTCAAAGTCAGGGGCCCAAGGTGCCCCTGCAATTTTAGACTCCCTGGGACCGGAACTCCTCCTCCAGTAAGCTCTTGTTTTTGAAAAACAGTGGGTGGGGCCAGAAAGCATTACAGTGGAGCTGGGATGGATGAGGCTTTCTTTTATTTGAAATGTCACTTGTGTCAGGTTTCATGAAACAGTGCGTTGGAAAACAGAAGCTACGTTCTGTCCCGTGGGTTGCGCTGGAAGAGCCGAGAGACCACACGCTGTGGATCCTTGCCACCAGCAACAAGAGAGGGCAAGTCCAGCCGCCCGCTAGGGGACGAGCAGGAAGCGGCACGCCTGCCAGAGCTCATCACTTCAACTCTGGCTTTCACTGCGCTCATTCCCTGAATGGCAATAACCGGGGGGCGGGGGTGGCATGGGAAATGGAAGAAAAGAGATCTGGGAAAGTAAATCTGCCCGGGGAAAGAGAGTTACCGGAGTTTTAGCAAAACAGCTAGCAGATGCAGACGGGGAGGCAGAGGGAGGAGAGAAGGCTGGGCTTCAGCAACCTGCCACAGAAATTTAAACAAAGGAGGTTTGAGAGAGGCGGATCCGGCTGTAATATCGGCACGGGGACACAGAGACAGCTGCTGGACTCTCGGGATGAAACGGAATCGATTCCCAGCGTCTCCATCGGGGCAGGAATGTCTGGAGTATGTTCCAAAATAAGAACTCAGAGAAACGAATGAGTTTGGAAAAAAGACTTAATAGATTTTGACGGTCTCTGACATTTCACCCTTCTTTGAGGCATGCCTTTATCAATGCGTTACCTCTTTGTGATTTCTGTCTCTAGTGTAATTATTTTCATCGTCTTCTCTGTGTTCAATTTTGGGGGCGATCAAAGCTTCCAGAGGCTAAATATCTCAGACTCTTTGATGCTGACTCGAGTTTGCACATCTTTTATCAATGGGAAAACACCTTTCCTGTGGAAAAACAAACTAATGATCCATGAGAAGTCTTCTTGCAAGGAATACTTGACCCAGAGCCACTACATCACAACCCCTTTATCTAAGGAAGAAGCTGAATTTCCCTTGGCGTATATAATGGTCATCCATCATCACTTCAACACCTTTGCAAGGCTCTTCAGGGCTATTTACATGCCTCAAAATATCTACTGTGTCCATGTGGATGAAAAAGCAACAACTGAATTTAAAGAAGCGGTAGAGGAACTATTGAGCTGCTTCCCAAATGCTTTTCTGGCTTCCAAGATGGAACCAGTTGTCTATGGTGGGATCTCCAGGCTCCAGGCTGACTTGAACTGCATCAAAGATCTTTCTGCCTTGGAGGTCTCATGGAAGTATGTTATCAACACCTGTGGGCAAGACTTCCCCCTGAAAACCAACAAGGAAATAGTTCGGTATTTGAAAGGATTTAAAGGGAAAAATATCACCCCAGGAGTGCTGCCCCCGGCACATGCACTTGGACGGACTAAATATGTCCACCAAGAGCACCTGGGCAAAGAGCTTTCCTATGTGATAAGAACCACAGCATTGAAACCGCCTCCTCCGCATAACCTCACGATTTACTTTGGCTCTGCCTATGTGGCGCTATCAAGAGAGTTTGCCTACTTTGTTCTGCATGACCCACGGGCTGTTGATTTGCTCCAGTGGTCCAAGGACACTTTCAGTCCTGATGAGCATTTCTGGGTGACACTCAATAGGATTCCAGGTACGTACAATTCCCGATTTCATGCAAAAGAAATGTTTCATATTTGAAAGGGCTTTGGAATAACCAGCCACTTTTTGTTAGGAAGTAGAAGATGAAAACTGGGGTATATATAGATAGTCCTTTCGAAATGCAGAATGATTTTTTTTTTTTTTTTTGAGACAGGGTCTCACTCTGTGACCCAGGCTGGAGTGCAGTGGCACCGTCATGACTCACTGAAGCCTGGACCTCCTGGGCTCAAGTAATCCTCCCACCTTAGCCTCCTGAGTAGCTGGGACTACAGGTGCACACCGCCATGCTGGGCTAATTTTTAAAAAAATTTTTGTGGAGACAGGGTCTCACCATATTGCCCAGGCTGGTCTCCTACTCTGTGGCTCAAGCTAGCCTCCCCACCTTGGCCTCCCAAAGTGCTGGGATTATAGGCATGAGCCACCATGCCTGACCCAGAATGATGCTCTTTATGTGATCATTCACATGTTCTAGCAGTACTAAATAATACCTTTCCATGGTACCACTTTGTGGTCCATCAAGTTCTTTTGCACACATCATCTTATTACATCTTTACCACAATAGCTATTATTGTTTTCAGTCCACACTGGTGTTCTTTCTTTCTCCTAAATTTGTCAAGCTTGCTCTTACCCCAGGATCTTTGCCTGGGCCACCCTCCTGCCTACTCCAGGTCTCCGCAGGCTCGGTCTCTTCAGCCAGATCTCAGCTCTCAGGTATCAGCAGCTCTGATATGCCCCCTCATTGGCCAGCACACCACCCTGTTTTTCCTTCAAAGAGTTTATTGCCATGTGGAATTAGGATGTTTGCCTATTTGCATGGGTTTGTTCTTGGTCTTCTCTGCACTTGTTATATGAAACCAGGGTTATTTCTATTTCATTAACTGCTCCTCAGTGCTTAGAACAGATAGTAAATGCTCAGGTATATATTAGATGAATAAATGAGTGAGTGAATGAGTGAACGAATGAGGGGTAAAGCATGAGGCTTTCCTATGGCACCAGAGCTGCCTCCCTAAGACATTGTTAAGCTGAGAAATATTTGGACTCATGCATGTGCCATATTGTATGTGTAGGATTTTTAAAAATACATTTATTTCAGATAAAATAATGAGATTTTAGGAGAAACTCCTTGCTTTCCCATCAACATTTTCCTGTCTTTACTAATTTGCCAGACTGATTGTTTTTTTAAAGTGTATAAAACATGATAGGATTCCTTCTGAAGGAAACAGCATGCTTTGGACTCAATGAAAAATACAAAATGGATCTCTGATGAACTAGACAGCATTATTATAGCAAGAGAAAAGCAATCATTGTTCTGGCTGTTGGGGGGCTGCCAAGTTGGAAAGGCTGCTAGGTGCTCTTAGGCTGCAGGGCAGGGCCTGCTGGGCGATAAACACGCCGGCATTCTCTGGAAAATACCATGCCTGGTGTCTGAGTCCCAGAGTGGCTTGCCTGGTGAATGGGGCTCACTTATATGCTGCGCACACTCTTTCCTCATCTGCTTCTCCCTGGGCTTATCCTCTTTTCACCTGTGATCTGTTTTTTCTACCATTCACATATCACTGAGGAGCACTGGGTACTTAAGAGCTGTTTTCATATTTAAATATTATTTCCTTTCTATTTTCATTCTTTCCTTAAAATTCATAGAAGTTGGGTACCAGTCAAGTGGCTCCTTAAGTATTGTGCTGAGATGAAGGCATTTTGTAAGTTAGCAAAGTCTCAATTGGTGCTTTACATTTTTTTTTTTTTTTTTAAGAAAAACATGGGTTTGGTTTCTATTAAATGTAAATGTCTGTGGTTACTTTGCCAGAAGCCTGGTCAGTTTTATCAGTGTCAAATAAAATAAGAAAATCAAGGGAAAAAGAATTCCCCTTTTTTCCTTACCCCCTTTCTGATCTCTTGGGAGACCAAAAGAATGATATCTGGATAGATATAGGAGAGAATGGTATCTAGATGGGTATAGGAGAGAATGGTATCTAGATGAGTATAAGAGAGAATGGTATCTGGATGGGTATAGGAGAGAACACCCTTTTTCCTGTAGGTTTGTGCCATGGCATACTGGCTTCTACCTTCTCACAGGAACAGTGTGACCCCATGTAAATCACAGAACCTCATGGGACCTCAAATCTCCCCAGCTACAAAATGGGGAACCCAAGTAGAAAGACCCCTTTCATATATGCATACCTTTTTTTGCAAAAGACACAATGCGTAGCACTGCATAAAGACCTCCTACACTGCTATCGGGAATCTGTAGAGAGAGGCGGAAGTGCTGGTGAGCCTGTACCATGTATGCCTGTCAGCTTTGGCGAGTGCATCCCATTTCCCTTGCAGAAATTGGAGGCAAGAGCTCCTCCAGAGAGCAACTGCCTGGGGAGGAAGGCCAGTGCGACCCATGTCAGTGCTCTGTCCTGTCTGATTCTGCAAACGATACCTTTCAGGATAATGTGACATGTCCTGGGGCTTTGGCTCCTTCCTTTCTTAGACTCTGGGGAACATCCTGGTTCAGGGAGAAAGGATATCCTGCTTCTAGATAGGGCCTTCCTAAATTACAAGTGAATTACAGCAAACAAATCTTCAAATGTCCTAGCCCTAGCGGTGTCTCTACCTTCAAACGCAATGTAAAATCCAGTCCCACACTCGAGTAACTCCCATGGTTTTACACTTGAGCATTCTTTGTGATTTAAGATTTGGCTCGTGAATCTAGTTCTTATATAACCACACAGCCTTCAGTCAATATCCGCTCTCCTATTTACTTTTTTTTGAGACAGTCCCACTCTTGTAGCCCAGGCTGGAGTGCAATGGCGCTCTCAGCTCACTGCAACCTGCAACTCCCAGGCTCAAGTGATTCTCAGCTTCCCAAGTAGATGGGATTACAGGCCCCCCCCCACCACACCCAGCTAATGTTTCGGATTTTAGTAGAGATGAGGTTACACCATGTTGCCCAGGGTAGTCTGGAACTCCTAAGCCTATGTGATCCGCCCTCTTCGGCCTCCCAAAGTGCTGGGATTATAGTCATGAGCCACTGCACCCGGTGGAGCTCTTCTGTTTCCAATGTCAGGTTTTAAGGGGTAACATTCTTCTGTCCGTATAGTGTAAACATTTTTTTGCAAGCATGCAAGTGCAGGTGGTGGTGTACATTTCTTCCCTCGAAGTGACTGCCTCCCTCTCTCCTAAACACCTTAAATTAAAATGTATTGGCAAGACCCTGTGCAGGCATTTCAAGTTTCCCAAAGCACCCCCAAAAGCAATGTGACCAAGAAAATGATTAGTATCCTAGAATTGGCGAAACTGAATAGAAAGGATATTCGTAGAAGTAGCACTAATCACATAGCTTCATGCTGCCTTTTTTTTTTCCGATGGTGTCTTTCTACTGAGAGTGACTTCTCTCTTGGTTTTTAACCATTAGGCTCTTTCCACACTGTTAGAAATGGTGATAGAAGGGACCAGAAAGGGGTCCTGGGGGACCCTGGTCTCTCACTCCTCTTCAGGATAACCAGGTAGAGTGGCTGTCCTTCTGTTCTGTGTGGCTTGTGCACAGATGGGGGTTCTAGCCCCCTCGCTCTTGGCCACATTCTCAAAGGAAATTCTCCAGGATCAGTTTTCTCTGACCAATACTACAGAGCATCATGCTGTGACAGCAGTAGCTTCCCTGACTTCCGGGGTGCCCTTATATTTTCTAACGTCTCAGATCTTTGTAATGATTGCTGTGAGTCACTTTAAGAAACGCCCATGTGCTCTAGCTCTTTTGGCTATTTTTCCAGCATTTTTATCTGCTTACTTTCCTCAAGACAGAGCACCCGAAGCCATTTCGATTTTTGCTTTATGCTTTGTGAAATCGTTCATCATCTACCCCAGTGGCCGCTGGGCTAGCTTCTTCCCAGTTCATTACTATAGCCAGATTGTCTTCTTACACTTCAGGGTGGCTTCGTCTCTAAAGAAGAGAGCTACCCTCCTCTTTGGCTTCAGCTACTTTTTTTCCCTTGCTGCACTAAGTGTGTTTTTTTGATCTTCGCTCATTCATTACCCTGACCTTTCTCATGCCATGATGTTTTCCTTCCATAAGAATGTTTTCATTTGTCTCTTCCTTTTTCCATTTTGTATACTTTTTTTTTTTTTTCCAGAGCCCCTTTGTCAAATTCTCTTGACCTCAGAAGGGACCACATGATCCCATTTCCTCATTTTTAATTCTAAAAATATCATGTTTCCTACTTTGATTTATTTTTCTTTTTTAACTGTGACTTTTATTTATATGTGCACATTCTTTGGGAGGGAGTTAGGACTCTTTCGGTTGCAAGTGTCAGAAACTCAACTCAAAGGAGCTTAAACAAGCACTAGAAGTTATCGGGTCATGTATCCGAGATGCCCAAGGGAGCTCCCAATCAAGCCGGGTCAGCGAGTGAAACAGTGTGCTGGGTACCCTTTCTTGCTAGGTTGTCTCTCTGTGGGGTGACCAACTGTCCCTGTTTGCCCAGGTCTGAGGGGCAGTCCTGGGCATGGGACCTTGATGGGTAGAGTCAGGTCGACATGGTCCCCCTGTCTCTCAGCAGCTCTGTGCTGCTTCCAACAGGCAAGTTCTCCAAGTGCACTTGCTTTTCACAGTGGTTGCTCCTGGGGGACAAGAAACCCTATTTCCTGAGAGTTCCAGCAGCAGCTTAAGGGAGACCTCAGATTGGCCCTGCTTGGTCCAAATTCCCATCCCTGATTGGGCCAGGTGGCTCACACCAGTAGTCCCAGCACTTTGTGAGGCCCAGGCAGGAGGATCACTTGAGCCCGAGTTTGAGACCAGCCTGGGCAAAAACGCAAGATCCTGTCTCTATAAAAAATAAAATATTACCAGGCACGGTGGTGCGTGCCTGTACTTCCAGCTACTCAGGAAGCCCAGGCAGAAAGGATCGCTTGAAAGAGTCAGACCTTGTCTAAAAAAAGAAAATCCCACAAAACCAAATTTCTATCCGTAAACAAATCACAGGGATGAAGAATACTCACCATGTTTTTGGGTACCTTTCCTACCCTGAAGCCAAGGGCTGGGGACAGGCTTTGGTGGAGGAGGCTGCTCAGGGTGATGCTGGGCAGAGTGATGCACAGGCCCCCTACAGGACACCTCCTCGTCCTACACTGGGGTGGGGGTGTTCACAAGCACATCCCTGTGATATTAGAGGGGCAAGATTTAGTGATAGACATATGGGTGTGTGGGTGGATACAACTTTAACCACTTGAACAACTTTTTTTTGAGACGGACTCTCTCTCTGTCGCTAGGCTGGAGTGCAGTGGCACGATCTCGGCTCACTGCAATCTTCGCCTCCTGGGTTTAAATGATTCTCCTGCCTCAGCCTCCTGAGTAGCTGAGACTGCAGGCGTGTGCCACCATGCCCAGCTAATTTTTGTATTTTTAGTAGAGACGGGGTTTCACCATATTGGCCAGGATAGTCTCGATCTCTTGACCTTGTGATCCACCCGCCTCAGCCTCCCAAAGTGCTGGGATTACAGGCGTGTGCCACTATGCCCGGCCCCACTTGAGCAATTTTAACTGACCTAAGTGGACCCTTTTCTCTCATAAAAACATGTTTAATAATAATGTCACTCTTTTATATTTGGACAGTACTTAATTTCCAAGGGAAATTTCTTATACATTATCTCCTTTAATTCTTATAAAACCCCATAAAAGGGGGACTGTTCCCATTTTACAGATGAGAAAATTTAAGATGAAAATATGTGACTTGGCTGGGTGTGGTGGCTGACACCTGTAATCCCAGCAGTTTCGGAGGCCAAGACAGTAGATCACCTGAGGTCAGGAGCTGGAGAACAGCCTGGACAGCATGGCGAAACCCTGTCTCTATTAAAAATACAAAAATTAGCCAGGCATGGTGGTGGGTGCCTGTAATTCTGGCTACTTGGGAGGCTGAGGCAGGAGAATTGCTTGAACCCAGGAGGCGGAGGTTGCAGTGAGCCGAGATCACGCCACTGCACTCCAGCCTGGGAGACAGAGTGAGACTCCGTTTCAAAAAAAAAAGAAAGAAAATATGTGACTTGTCCAAAGACAAATATTGCGTATGCCTAACAAGAAATCAGAATAAAAAGAAACATCCAAGGGAAGGAGGTAACACATGTTATCCGCTTATTTTAAATTGAACCCAGTGTAATGAATTCTTCATTTAATGATTGCAATTATTGCAAGCGTTCTGAAGATGAAACTTAGCTAATTCTAAGTCTTATTCAGCTTGCAGGATAGTTTTCTAATTAGACCCGCTTTGAAACTTTCTCTTTCATTCTGATATTCAGCCCATTTTCCTGGAGATTTTGGCTTTTTCATGTGAGCAGAGGTGCAGGAGAGATGAAGGCAATCAATGTTTACTGAACATGTACCTATGGGTTTAGGGTATCTCAGTCGACTCTTCACAAGAATCCCGTCCAGTAGGTACTTAAATCCACATTTTGCAAATGTGAAGATGGGATTCGAGGGGCCGAGTAATGTGCACTGTTCTGAAAGCAGGAAGCAGAGTAGAGAATGTGTGCGGGGGGCCCTTCGAATTCTACACGCTCTGAACTAAACTCAGCCTCTTCCGTTTGCAAGTCCCTGAATTCAACACTGTTCTGTTAGCTCAGACCTGCGGGCTGGGTTCTCTCTCTCCCTTAGCTCTCCCTACCCTCATCCCTGCTGATCTGGCTCTTCCTGGAGTGTAGGTATCACAGGCTCAGGCTCCAGAGTCAGATAGAACGGGGTCGGACTCCTGGCTCCTCCATCACTAGCCATGTACCCCCTGACATCTGTCAATCTTAATGTTTGCATCGCAATATGGCACAGATGGCAGAAGCCTGGACCCTGCAGCCAGATGGCCTGAATGTGAATACCGGCTCTGTCCCTTATGAGTTGTATGACCTTGGACAAAGTACTTAACTTTTGTGTCCCAGTAACTTCATCTGTAAAATGGGGAAAATAATAGATATCAAATATGCAAGGTGTAAATGAGTTAGTTATTGTTGTATTTTCATCTATAAAATGGATATGCATTTAATAAATATTTATGGAGCGCCCAGACACTTGGCTGAGTACTGAGAAATAGTAGTGAATGAGACACATAAGGCCCCTACCTCATGGAGGATACATTTTAGAAGGGAAAGACACCAATACATAGCAGAGAGAGAGAAGCCGGATCATTAGAGAGGATGAGAAGTGCTGTGAGGGAGATATGCAGGGAGCAACCTACTGCAGATGAAATGGGACAGGAAGCCTTCTTGACAATGGTAGCACATGAACTGCCTCCCAGAATGAGAGTGAGCCAGCCACGCACTTGTGAAAGGGGTCCCAGGCAGAGGGACTGGGGATTGCAAAGGTCCTGGGTGAGCCTGGTGTCTGCAGAGCCAGAAAAGCAGCCCATGTGGCTGTGGCCAAGCAAATGAGGATGGGAGCTGGACGTGGCATGAGACAGGCAGTGCCTGAGCTGCACAGGCCCTTGCAGGAGGCCAGAGAACAGCAGATCTGACAGCGCCCTGCTCGTGGGCGAGTGCTGGGCACAGAGTAAACACCCAGCAAACTGGATCTTGCCATGGGCCTGTTTTCTGTGGAGTCCTAATTAGGTAGGAAAAAGGAATCAAGCTGGTGGGACCAAGGGAAAGCAGATAAGTTGCAAGCCCAGCTTTCTTCAGGGTCCAGGACACAGCCTCCTGAGCAAATCATTCACAATCTTCCCATGCCCAGCTATCTCCAGACAGACAGCTGCAGGTTCGCTCCCTGCAACCTTGGTGTCATTAGGGCTGCACAAAGCTCTCTTCAGCATGAACGCTATCCTATAACATCTCCAGCAAGACTTTGTTTCTTTGCAGTCAGCTCCTGCTGGCCTGCCTGTTGCCTTCTTGCAATGTAGCTTCTTACTTTCTTGAATAAATATACCTTTCTCTACCTACAGCTGTCTTGGTAAATTCTTTTACCCCCACACCACTGGCCAAGATAGTTATCACCCCCCGTGACACTTTCCACTTCTGGCGCCGTCATCTACCCCTCTTCTTTCTCTTAAAGTAGTATAATTTCTTCCTAACTAGTTTCCCTGGCCCATGCTTTAATCCAGCCTCCACAGTGACAGGATGACCTTTGTAACACGCACCCAGTGGGATCATGCAACACAGCCCTCTCCTTCTTAGAAACGGTCTATGGATTCCCTTCCCCTAGGGTGTATGGGTAGCATCCCAGCACCTTTGCCAAACACAGGGAGCTCCTCGCGATCTGGCCCCCTTGGCCTTTCCAGTGACGTCTCTAGCTGCGCCCTTCCCCAGATAACTTGCGGGTCCCTGTGCTGCCACTTCCAGCCTTCTTGCCCTGACGCACCCTGTCCCTCTCCCAGGAGGCTCCCGGATGCTCTTCCTCCCTCTCCTGCATCTGACTAACATGTGCTTCTTTTTTTAAGATTCAGCTTAGAGTCACACTCTGTAAAATTCTTTTTTTTTTTCTTTTTCTTTTTTAGATGGAGTCTCACTCTATTGCCCAGGCTGGAGTGCAGTGGTGTGATCTCGGCTCACTGTAACCTCTGCCACCCGGGTTCAAGCAATTCTCCTGCCTCAGCCTCCAGAGTAGATGGGATTACAGGAGCCTGCCACTGTGCCCAGCTAATTTTTGTATTTTTAGTAGAGACAGGGTTTCACCATCTTGGCAAGGCTGGTCTTGAACTTCTGACCTTGTGATCTACCCGCCTCGGCCTCCCAAAGTGCTGGGATTACAGGCATGAGCCACCGCACCCAGCCTAAAATACTTTTCTTAATTTTCACTCCTCTGGACTCCTGTACCACATTGTACTATTATTGGTCTTTTTATTTTTATGTTTAAAAAAATTTTTAAGAGACAAAGCCTGGCTGTGTCACCCAGGCTGGAGTGCAGTGGTACCATCATGGCTCACTGAAGCCTCGACCTCCTAGGCTCAGGCAAGTCTCCCACCTCTGCCTCCCAAGTAGTTGGGGCTATAGGTGCTACCACGCCCAGCTAATTTTTAAAATCTTTATAGAGATAGAATCTCACTGTGTTGCCCAGGCTGGCTTTGAACTCCCGGCCTCAGGTGATCCTTCTGCCTTGGCCTCCCAAAGCATTGGGATTATAGGCGTGAGCCACTGCGCCCATCCATATCAGTTTTGCGGTGCTGTGTTGTATATTCCTAGTGAACTTTTAGACTAGGCTTCAAGAGCAGCAGCTGTATATGCCTATTTCTGTTTACACCTAGCCTACCCCTGGCACATGAGTAGTGCTCAAGATGATGGAGTCCCAACTTATATTTGTTTAACCTACACAAACTGAACTATATGCGTGCACACATGTACGCATGCGCGTGCACACATTTTATATGGGTTTAGATGATGTCGGCCATGCTACCCTGCCTTTCATTTCACCCAATGAGTAGGGTCCAGAATGAGCCAAAAATTCTGCTCATTCTCTTGATAGAGTTTGCTTCCCAGGGCTTACTAATGTTAAAGGACTATCTATGTCTATCTCATAACATAGCTCCTCAGCTCAAACTAACTTCTTCACCTACTGCTCATTAGAAAAAACAACTATCTGGACCAAGATTAAAAAGACCGTTAGACTCATGCCTATAATCCCACCACTTTGGGAGGCCAAGGCGGGAGGATCACTTGAGCCCACGAGTTCAAGATAAGCCTGGGCAACATAGTGAGACCACATCTCAGCAAAAACTAAAATAGTAAAATGAAATTAGCTGAGTCTGGTGACACACACCTGCATCCCCAGCTACTCAGGAGGCTGAGGTGGGAGGATCACTTGAGCCCAGGAGTTGGAGATCAGCCTGGGCAACACAGTGACTCATCCCTACAAAAAATACAAAAATCAGCTGGGCATGGTGGCATGTGCCTGTGGTCCCAGCTACTTGGGAGGCTGAAGTGGAAGGGTCACTTGAGCCCCAGAGGTGAAGGCTGCAGTGAGCTATGATGGTGCCACTGCGCTCCAGGCTTGGCAACAGTGGAAGACCCTGTCTCAAAGAAAAAGAAAAAAAGATTAAAGGGAAGACTGACCCTGTTGGAATGTGGTGCACTCTTAAGGGATGTCTCTAGAGGAATTTTAACTGTTAGACTTTTCTCCCTTTACTCATTGACTCTGTAACCTCACTTCTGTGTAGGATGTATAGCTACTGTACATATTTCTTAGATGTATTGAACAGCTAATAATTGCCACAGCCAGTGCATAAATTCATCTCTTCTTTCTTCTAACCCAGTGCTCTGTCTCCTGTCCACAATGCAATGTATAGAATTGATCTTTTCTAGAAGTTGTTACTAAGAGAGGTGGAGAGGGTTAAAAGTGCTGGCAAGACAATTACCAAAGACTGAAGCCAGCAAAATTTATCATCGAATCTTGACTTTGTCCTCAAACTTTGAGCCTAAACCTCAAGATGATGAAAAGGCAGTCACGTTGCCAATTATAAAGGGATTTTATAATCTCTCTCTGAGAAACCTGAATGTAAATGGAGTGCTCTGCTCTTTTCACCTTCTTGCTGACTACTGAAATGAGACTTAGCTATCTGTTTACTTTTGGAGCCACTACTCTCAGTGAAATTCAGAATTTGAAAAATGTTAAGTTTTGAGGAAACATCCTCCTCAGTTCTTTCCTCAGTTTCCTTTGTGGCTCTTGCAGTTCTTCCCCACTCGTGATCTCGTTTACATCTACAGTTCCTCACCACCGCCTCAGTACTCACCATTCATTTCCCTGTGGTGAGCTCCCAGGCCCTCTGCTACATCTCCCTGTCTTTTGGATATCTCTTCTCGAAGCTTCCATGAGTACCTGCTGACATCTCCCTTCTCCCCACACACCCAGCTTTCCACTCACAATCTCTATGGTATGGCCATCAAGTCAGCCAACCTCCCCGCTTCTGGTATTCCCAGTTTCAGCCAGCACATTCTGTACATTTTGACTGTGAGAGGGTAGCAAGTTCTACCCTTCCTGTTTTCATCATTACTGCTCTAACCTCTGGCCTGCCACACCTGTCAAGCAGATTATTGTCAGACCCACTCCAAGTGGTCTCTCTGACCCGAGTCTCCCTCCTCAAACCATTCTAACACTCTAGCATATTTTGCTTCTTAAGACATAGCTCTAAGAAAAACATTTTCTCAGTTCCAAAAGCTTCAATGAATGTCAACAATTTATTGAATTATTCAGTATAGACATCTCAACATGGCAGGTTGGATGTCAGAATCTCCCTGTTGGAGATCCTCTCAGTATTACCTGTAGTACCCTACCGTCAACTCCCATTGCTGGCTTCCCTGAAAGGGACACTTCAGAAAAGCCACCTTGCCTGTCATCCTGCCATGGGTCCTTTTCTTCATGTCACCCTGTCTGAGCCATTGTCCTCCAACTCTCCATTTAAATAATGGCCTTATTTAATGGTGTGTCATTCAATGGTGACACATCGTGTCATTGGTGTGTCACTGAATGACACACAATGATGTCTTATTTAGGAAGCTTTTCCTGATCTTATTTTTTCTCAATTTTATACCTTTTTTTTTTTTGTCTTGCTGTGTCACCCAGGCTGGAGTGCAGTGGCACGATCTCGGCTCACTGAAAACTCTGCCTCCTGGGTTGAAGTGATTCTCCTGTTTCAGCCTCCCAAGTAGCTGGGACTACAAGTGCCCGCCACCACACCCAACTAATTTTTGTATTTTTAGTAGAGATGGGATTTCACCATGTTAGCCAGGCTGGTCTTGAACTTCTGACCTCAGGTAATCCACCCGCCTTGGCCTCCCAAAAGTGTTGGGATTACAAGTGTGAGCCACTGCACCCGGTCAATTTTATACCTTTATAAACCTTTTGTAATGCTTTTATGTCACTCTAGAATTTTTGGATTATCATTATTAATGTGACTATCATATTACCCTGACTAGACTTCCATGTCTTTGAGGTCGTTTATATTTTTGGCAGCCCAGCATAATGAGCATTCAGTGGGCTGACAGGAAACATTTATTGAATTGAGTCAAATGGAAATAATTTTAGGATGCTGGTAACCCTCAGCACTGCTGCTGAGTTAGCTGCAAATCACCACCACCTACATCACCGCCTGCTACCTGCGCTACCCACCCCATACACACACCCTAGGTTATTTTGCCAAATCCTGAAGGGTTAACCTCAAACAGTAGCTTTCAGCCATGTTTTTTAGAGACAGGGTCTCACTCTGTCTCCCAGGCTGGAGTGGAGTGCAGTGTGTGATCTTGGCTCACTGCAGCCCCAAACTCCTAGGCTCAAGCAATTCTCCCACCTCAGTCTCCCAAGTAGCTGAGAATACAAGCATGAGCCACTGCACCTGGCCCATGTTCAGTTTTTTTTTTTTTTTTGAGGTTTCCTAAATGCTCCTCTGCTCTTGGGCAACAGCAATGAGACAATTCTCTCCCACTCGTTTTTTCCAAAGCATCTTGCTTATTTTGGGAATGCTTCTCATGCTGAGCCCAGCCTGGGGGCAGCACCTGCTCCAGACGGGTTGTTCTTCAACCCAAGGTCCAACCACCACCATGGGCTTGCCAAATTGGTTCCCCATTCTGCACCAAAGAAGTTAAAAAAAAAAAGAAAAGAAAAAAGAATAACCCAACAGAGGAGGCTCTTGCTTCAGAGACCAGATCTGAGGTTTTTGTTTGTTTAGTTGGTTTTTTGCTTTGTTTTATTTTGTTTTTTTTTGAGATGGAGTCTTGCTCTGTCGCCCAGGCTGGAGTGCAGTGGCGCGATCTCAGCTTACTGCAAACTCTGCCTCCCAGATCCAAGCGATTCTCCTGCCTCAGCCTCTCGAGTAGCTGGGACTACAGGCTTGAGCCACCACACCCAGATAATTTTTGTATTTTTAGTAGAGACAGGGTTTCACCGTATTGGCCAGGCTGGTCTCGAACTGCTGACCTCATGATCCACCTGCCTTGGCCTCCCAAAGTGCTGGGATTACAGGCATGTGCCACCGCGCCCCGCCAAGATCTGAGTTTTTATAAGGCTGCTTCTTTGATGAAATAACTCATCATTTGGTGAAGCAAATGACCCTGCTAAGATTTTTGGTGAATTTTTTTCCCTCAAGTCAGACAGTGGACCATGTGCAGTCTTAGCTGTGTCCTAAGCAAAAATATGTTAACTGCTTTGCTAACTAACCATTTCTCCATGTAGTTTTTCCATGCTAGATCTACTTATGCACCTGTCTTTCTCTCACCCTCTGACCTCATGTGGAATTCTTTCTTTCTTTTTTTTTTTTTGAGACAGGGTTGAACTGTGTCACCCAGGCTGGAGTGTATGGCATGATCTGATCAGGTCTCACAGCAGCCTCAACTTACTGGCCTCATGTGATCCTCCCATGCACCACCATGCCCAGCTAATTTTTGTTTTTGTTTTGTTTTCTTTTGTTTTGTTTTTCTGAGACAGAGTCTCACTCTGTAGTCCACGCTGGAGTGCAGTGGTGCAATTTCAGCTCACTGCGACCTCCACCTCCCAGGTCCCGGTTCAAGCAAGTCTTCTGCCTCAGTCTCCTGAGTAGCTGGGATTACAGGAACGTGCCACCATACCCAGCTAATTTTTGTATTTTTAGTAGAGATAGGATTTCACCATGTTGGCCAGGCTGGTCTTGAACTCCTGACCTCATGATCCGCCCACCTCGGGCTCCCAAAGTGCTGGGATTACAGGTGTGAGCCACTGTGCCAGGCCCAATTTTTGTATTTTTTTTGTAGATATGGGGTTTTGCCATGTTATCCAGGGTGGTCTTGAACTCCTGGACACAAGCGATCCACCTGTCTCAGCCTCTCAAAGTGTCAGGATTACAGGCGTGAGCCACGGCACCCAGGATGTGGCATTCTTAAGGCGCTTTCGGACAAAGCCGTAAGTGGCAGAAGGCTTTCCCTGAATCCATTTACCTTGTGTCTCCTTTCCCTGAATCCATTTACCTTGTGACACCACATTTCTGGAGAATGGATGGATGGGAATTGTGCTTTCAAAGCTTTGTCAGTTAGCTCTGTACTTTTGTGAAATTCATTCTCCCATATCTTCTGCCTCAGCCAGGTTTAAAAGATCAGGACTTAACTGTGAAACTATCGGAGGATACAACTTTCGTCTCTCCTGAGTAAGCTGGAGATGCTCAGGTCATCCTGACGGATTTAGCTGTGTGCTACCATCAGTCCCCTCTTCTGGACATTTCCTGGTTCATTTTCTTTCCAGCCATCTCCTTCCTTAGACCCAATCTTCACATAATTCTTCCTTCACAGAAAATCTGTAATTCTGCACTTGGTCCAAGTCTGAGCTCCTTCTTCAAGCTCTTTGGGGGCCTACTGTAAAAAGGCCCTCCTGCCTTAGAGTCCAAATCTCCTCGTGTCCTATGTAAAAACTACTGTCCCCAAGACCCTGAAGTCCTTGCTAGGTTTTGGACCATCTCCGAGAGAGGCTGAGCACGTCCCTGTCTGTTTTCTCTTCTCCCAGGATTTTGGTCTGTTGGAGTTAACCAGCTTCCTCCCCACTTCTAAGCCTTCTAGATTGATCTCCAGTCCATTTTCCTACCAGTTTATGGACTTTCTTTGTCAAGTATTCAATCTAAACTAAGCCTCTCAGGTACAGTGTTCCCATAAAAACTGCCTCCTCTTTATTCTATGCTGAATCTAAAATAATCACAGCATTTAGAACCGCAAGGAGCCTCAGAGGGCATCTTCCAATCCTACATTTACACAAATTTGGAGATCGTGAGCCAGAGAGATCAGGTGGCTGGCTGATTGTCCTGCTTCTTAAAATGAGTTTACATTTTTTTTTTTTGAAAGAAAGAAAAAGAGAGGAAAGAAAGTGAGAGGGAAAGAAAGTGAGAGTGAAAGAAAGAAAGAAAAAAAAAAAGAATGTAAGAGAGAAAGAAAGAGGAAGAGAGGGAGAGAGAACGGGATTCTTGTTCTATTGCCCAGGCTAGAATGCAGTCTAAAAATGGGTATTAAAAACCTCTTTTATGCCAATAATTGTGCTTAACAATGGAGACAGGAAGGAATAAGAGATGAAAATAACAAGCAGCCAACCAATATTTTATTTAAAGCTGTGAAATGCTATGCAATTGCTGAGGAGTGATTTACTTCCAATTATGTGGTCACTTTGAAAATAGGTGTAATGTGATAATGAGAAAAATGTATGTTTTGTGGATTTGGGGTGGAGAGTTCTGTAAATAATTGTTAAGTTTACTTGTTCCAGGTCCGAGTTCAGATCCTGGATATCCTTGTTAATTTTCTATCTCGTTGATCTGTCTAATATTGACAGTATAATGTTAAAGTCTCCCACTATTACTGTGTAGGAGTCTAAGTCTCTTTGTAAGTCATTAAGAACCTACGTTATGTATCTGGGTGTTCCTGTATTGGGTGCCTATATATTTAGGATCGTTAGCTCTTGTTGCATTGATCCTTTCACCACCATGTAATGTCT